>OMLM01006224.1:0-37030 GCA_900302695.1 Helostoma temminkii | reverse complement strand
AAAACAAGACAAGGTGCTGCATAAACACACGCATGTGCTGAGCGTGTAAAATGACATATTACTCACATCTATGATGAGATACTCCACAGGAAGAGGCCGGGCTAGAAACGTGACATCATTTCCAAATTTATCCTTGTCCTGTTGGAAAGAGGCAGGAAATAAATTGTGAGGTTAGATTTAAATATCTGGATCCAAAGCAATAAAACCTGCCCTAAACGTCAGGGTATTAGTGTCAGTTTCCTCAGAGGATGAACAAAACACACAATGAACAAAACTTCACCAAGAAGAAATTTCTTTTTAAACCCACTGATGCAATTTTATGTAAATTCACCAATGTTTTATTCTTATTTGCTCTTAGGTAAGAACAAAATATATACACCTTAATATGGAAAGACCTAGAAAAAAGCAGAATGAAAATAATTTCATTATAACAAGCTGAAATTTTTTTATGCGTTTAATTATTTCACTATTTTCTTGTCATTAACATTTGTCTCATTTATTTATATAGTTAGTTACCTACTACACTAGCGTTTGAATTCATGCCCTGTCCTCCGAAAGAGAAACAATTTTTTTCTCCAGATTTGACAACAGCATTTTATTTTTTGTTTCGAGTTGTGTATGTGTGTAATATTATATCCTTTGCTTAAGCTATTAAATGTAAGACTCATTTGCTGTTGACTTTGTGCAGCGTTGTCTCAGATCTGCTGAGTCCACAATGATCCACCTTCTCTCACTTCCTTTCTGCTGCTGTGTGAGACTCCTGTGTGCTGAACTGGTAGGTTGTGTCCCGATGCTAAACAGGAACAACTACAACGCGCTTCCTACTTCAGAAGATCTCAGATGCAACAAGAACAAAATCAGCAGTTTGAGAGCACCGTGTCATTAATCCAACATAGAACAATTTTAAGTATTGGTGAATGCGCTCCATTGACTTGTCAGTCAGTGTGTAGACACATAACAAACACAGTTATGTTTTAATACAGATTGTTGCTACATGTATGAAGCCTTACCTTGAAAAAAACATCTGGTACATACTGCTCAGGGCTGGACTCTTTAGCGTAGCCAAGCTCTGGAGCATCTTTGCAGGGCAGCAGGCACTCGTCTCTCACCAGAGCCATGCACTGATTGGACACCTGGTATCCTTCAAAGTGCACTTGGTTATCTGGACCACCTGCACACAGACACAAACATGTTGGAAATTGGAAATTTGGACACATCACAACACACACAGATCACTGAATACATTCAAATTATGAAATATAGAATTATGCTGTCAACCAAATTGTGTTAAGATAAACTTTACTGAAGTGCATTACCAGTGCTACTGCATAAAATAAACAGAAAGACATCAAATATAAGAATAAAAGAAAAATCTGGATCTGTGTTCTAAGTATAGAAGCAATCTGTTGCATGTCCTAGAGCTGTTGTGTAGATATGGTTTTACCGTTCAATGTTAAGGAGAATTTGCATCTTTTGCTTTTACCTGATGGTAACGGATCATATTTAGAGCATAGGACATGCGACATGTCGTCTAAGATACTTTTTGCCTTACTTATTACAGCAGTTTCATAGTTTTTAGTGAGGGATATTTAATACCAATCAATTTCACAGCTGTCCGTTGTGAAGTTTCACAGATTTGCTGAACTAACATGTCATCCCATACAATGCAAGTTTTATGTTGGAAAAAAGTAAACATAATCTAGTTTATCTGAAATAAGTCTAGAGATAAAACATGTTATAATATAAATAATCTAGAATATGCATTATATTTGTACAATAAGAGTTTATGACTTTGCCTTTTTTACATGACCACATTGTTTTATTTCAAATTCAATTAGTTGTGTACAGTACTGTAATGTTAAACTATCACTATATCAGTGTCACTGTGGTGTTCTATCTAACACTAATGTCTCATTTTCAAACAGACTTCTCTGCACACGGCAAAGTAAAGCTGACGGACTCTGCTCCGTCTGGCATGTGAACTTGAAAGAGTATCCAATAATGCAAACAACACTAATGAGATTACTGCTGCTTTGTGCTTTCCTGGACTGAACACACAAAGCAAAAGTTTAGAGAGGTATTAAGATCAAACTATGTGTCTCTGTGAGTTGAATACAGCCAAATTCCAATAGACACTAGTGGAATGAAATGAAAGTGGCCATTTTGCAACCTTGCCTAGTTTGTCAAAAAGAGATGTTGCTCAATACTGTGTCTTTTGCGATTAGACTTAATTAGGCTTAAAACTAGACAACAGGTGGAAATTAGAGGCAATTAGCAAGACAACCCTTTTTAAGGAATGGTTCTGCATGTGGTGGCCACAGACCATTTCCCTGTCCTCATCCTTTCTGACTGGTTTTTGGTCACTTTTGCATTTTGCCAGTGCCCTCACCACTAGAGGTAGCATGAGGTGGTGTCTGCAACACACAGAAGTTGCTCAGGTAGTGCAGCTCATCCAGGATGGCACATCAATACACACTGTGGCAAGAAGGTTTGCTGTCACAGACCGTCCAGGAGTTGACCGATACCCTGATCCAGGTCTGGGAGGAGATCCCTCAGGAGAACATCCGTCGTCTCATCAGGAACATGGCAGACACACTACTGAGCCTCATTTTGAATTGTCTTGAGGAATTTGGAAGTTGGATCAACCACTTTTATTCTGAGTAGGATTCTCAGTTCAGACCTCCATGGGATAATGATTTAGATTTCCATTGATCATTCTCATGTTATTTTGTTCTCAACACATTCCGCTATGTAATAAAGATTTTCAACTGGAAGATTTCATTCATCATGATCTAGGATGTGTTGTTTAAGTCTTCCCTTTGTTTTTTTGAGCAGTGTAGTATCAGTAACGGCAGTTATAGAAATAAATTTTCACTTCAGCCCCAGAGGAAAGTAAAACCTACCTGTAGCCACCACGGTCACAAATTTGGAGCCGAAATGTCCGTCTCGAGAAAGTCTGCACGGGTTTGAATGTAGATTCTGGAAGTATCCCGCTGTGATGCACTCCTCTGCGCTCAGGTAGTGCGAGTCCTAGAAGAAGTAAGCACAATGATAAAACACAGGTGAGTCGGGATGCGTGTCTGATGAACAGAGTGACTCAGAATGAGTCGTGTCCTCACCTTGTTTCTTGTATATCGAACTGTGCCTATCCTCGTATCCTCAGAAAGCAGGTCAGTGAAGATCCACCCCACCTTGAGACCAAGGAAAAAAAAACAAATGAGTAGTGCTTAAACAATCACTCTGCAAATATTTTGGTTATCCATTAACTAGCCATTGTGTTTATCTTTTCAAATGTGAATACTTGCTGGTTCTCATAGTCCTTTGCCAGAAAAATATAAATACATTTAATTTATGTGTTTAGACTGTTGACCAATCAAAACAAGATGCTGTAATATGTATCTAGGGATTTGTTTATTTACTTTTTGTTGAAAAAAAACATCTTAATCCTAACGAGAAGCCACTTTTTTGACCACAGCATGCAAGTCCACAAACATCTGCAAACGCAATTAGTTATTACTACAATTAAATTTACTACAAAGCCTTACACATTCATTGTTAATGGACACACAGTGTAGTTGCTCAGTACACCCTGTTGTGCAAAACAGTAAAATAACTTTGACAGATATGCTGGGATGGAGTTCAGTGACAGCCAACTGTAGCCTTGCAACACAGCACGTCTAACCTAATCATTAGTTAGTGATGATAATTAAAACAAAATCTACTTAAACCTGTGTTTATTTTGTGCCCATGCTGCAGGAAGTCTTTCTAGATTGTATCAGATGTGCTCAAATGTTGGCAGTGCTTAGAAGCAGACTAAAAACGCTCCTGTGTTCCTATGAATTCGTTTAGTGTGATTGATGTACTTGGCCTTATGTGTAGGTGTTTGTGTATATGCTGTGTATTAATCCTTCTTTATTAAATGTGCTATATAAAGAGATTTTGTTTTGTATTAGTCAGCGCATCACAAAGGAGCACACATCCAGAAACATGAAACATCCAGAACAAACTAAAAATGATCTGGTTAAAAACTGGTTAAATCCTATTGAATTACACACACATATCTCTTCCAAAAGCTTCAGTGTTTGGACTGTAACCCGAGTTTAATTCAAATGTGAAAGTTTGATGGGAGGAACAGATGAGAAACCATCCTGTAAAAATTGATAGAAGCAGCAGCTAACCGAGGAAGAAAGACCAACCTTGCACAGGCCAAGTTTGGTAGCAATTTCATCCACTGCTGCAGCTTTGGGATCCTCCAACAGTTCCAAGCTGTTCTGGGTGGCATTCTGGGGAGAAAAAAAAACATGGGAAAGAGAGTTGATCTTAAAAGAAAGTTATAATTGAATAGTGTGTAAATTATAGTAAATTATAACTGAATGCAAAAAGTATTCTCAAACTGAGGAAACTGATGATCATTACAGATTATACTGGACACTTGATGCAACAGAGAATATACACTGCTCAAAAAATAAAGGGAACACAATCATTCCGATGCAAGTCCAAGTCCATCACACTTCTGGCATACCAACTTGTCCAGTTAGGAAGCAACACTGATTGTTAATCATATTTACCTGCTGTTGTGCAAATGGAACAGACAACAGGTGGAAATTAGAGGCAATTAGCAAGACAACCCCTATAAAGGAATGGTTCTGCAGACTCCATGAGAGTGGTATAAGGGCTCAACGTCCACAAGTGGAGCCTGTGCTCACAGCCCAACACCATGCAGGCTGATTGGAATTTGCCAGAGAACACCGGGATTGGCAGATTCACCATTGGCGCCCTGTGCTCTTCACAGATGAGAGCAGGTTCACACTGAGCACATGTGATAGAGTCTGGAGATGCCGTGGAGAACGTTCTTCTGCCTGAAACATCCTAAACCAGTTTGGCAGTGGGTCAGTGATGGTCTGGGGAGGCATTTTCTTGGAAGGCCGCACAGACCTCTATGTGCCCTGACTGCCATTAGGTACCAGGAGGAAATCCTCAGACCCATGGTAAGACCATATGCTGGTGCAGTGGGCCCTGGGTTCCTTTTGATGCATGACAATGCTAGGCCTCATGTGGCTGGAGTGTGTCAGCAGTTCCTGCATAATGAAGGCATTGATGCTATGGACTGGTCTGCCCGTTCCCCAGACCTGAATCCAAATCGAGCACCTCTGGGACTGATGCCATGTTGCAGCACAGACTGTCCAGGAGTTGACTGATGCCCTGATCCAGGTCTGGGATTAGATCCCTCAGGAGAACATCTGCCGTCTCATCAGGAGCATGCCCAGACGTTGTAGTGAGTGCATACAGGCACGTGGAGGCCATACACACTACTGAGCCTCATTTTGAATTGTCTTGAGGAATTTCCACACACGTTGAATCAGCCTGTGATCTGACTTTTCCACTTTTATTTTGAGTATGATTCTGAATCCAGATCTCCATGGGATAATGAATTTAATTTCCATTGATCATTCTTATGTTATTTTGTTCTCAATACATTCCACTATGTAATGAATAAAGATTTTCTACTGAAATATTTCATTCATTGAGATCTTGGATGTGTTCTTTAAGTGTTCCCTTTATTTTTTTGAGCAGTGTATTTAGTGGGAATTTCCTACCTGTGGGGGCTCGTAGATGGCAGCCACCTCAGCTCTGATGCCCAGAGGGATGTCTTTGTGTTCAGTGTACCTGCCGTACAAGTATCCCATCCTCTGACTGCCCGTCTTCCTCCAAAAGTCGAGGAAGCGGTCAGCGATGGTGTGGTTCTCAAACATGATGTTGTCCACGTGTCTGTATTTCTGGAAGAACAGCAGAAAAGTTCATTCTTGCAATGCAAGACATTGACAAACACCTGAATTTTATTCTACAGCATGTTTTGTTTACAGTGACTGTGTTTATATGCACATACATAGCCAGTTTAATTGTAAAGTGACAGACGAGCATTTTGTGTACTAAGACAAACACAGACACTGTCTTTTCATAGTGCAAACTAACTGAATGTTCCTTCCTTGAACTTTAAAGAGTCATCAACTTCCTTTGGGATCAAGCAGATAGTCATGGCTGGACTGCTAAGGGATCTGTACCTTTCTGCAGGTAATTGCAACTAATCCTGATTAATACAGATTAAGTGACTACTGTCATATATAAACATTTGTCATTTTGCATGACATAATACTTCCCAATAGGCTCAAGCTTCTACCTGGAGCTAAACTGGAAGGAACTCAAGTAAATGAGAATCACTTATGGACAACGTACTACATTGTAATAATTTTTTTCTGTGAATCTGTGCGGTAGAGTCACCACCTCTGCAGAGCTGTGATGTAATCAACCTTACTGAACAGCCAGTTGGCACACCTGTTATTCGTTAGCCATTACTTCCTTGTTACCTACATTTTGCCAGCTCCTGATTGTGTTCTTAAAGTAAAACTGAAAGCTTCTAAACTGCTAATGTCCTTTTGGGAGCTTGAGTACAAACAAAAAGAAAAACTGTATTGTGGTAACTGAACAATAACTTATAATATAAATGGTTTCTTCCATCTCTTTGGAATTTTCACTACTTTGAAAAGTACAGTAGATCCACTACTCAAAAAACTGTAGGCTGGGAAGGCAGATTTGAGCAGCAGCTTTACTGGTGCCCTGACAAGCATGACTATAAGAGGCACTACTCTGTGGAGGCTAAACATTTAATAATAAACAATAAAGTCCTAGGTAAGTTAATGTAACATTAAGTAGCATGAACTTGGCAATAAAATATATTTAAAGATTATCAGTCACTTTTAAAACATAGCATATTAAGACTTTGTTTTTAAGATGACTTAAGGTCTAAAATTCAGATGTTAAAACCTTTTCACTCACAGGAAAAGTGGAAAATTGTCAAAGCTTTTCTAGCTGGACTGAATACTCCTTACAACTAGTTTCTTGAAATAAGCATCCACTCTAATATGTAATCCACTGAAAGCTTTACTATGACACATGTGACATTACGCTCATGTACCTGTCTGTTCAGTGTGATGGCACTGGGCTGACACTTGGTGCAGATCCCATCTGGCCAGGGAGGGTGTCCCTCACAGCCTGACTTGATCTTACAGCTGATGTTCTCCAGAGCTGCAAACTTCCCTCTGCAGAAGATGGAAAACATCGTCAGAATGTGACAAATAAATCCTGTGTGTTTCCACTTGAGAAATTAAAAACAGCTTCTCACTTATCAGCTCCACCAGTCAGCTTGCGAAGGTACGCGTGGAATGACATATGCTTCACTGGTGGGTCGAGGTGATTAAGGTAGTCTTCGTCAAAAGGCTAGAAAAGACAGAACCTCAGTAAATACTTATTTTAACTGACTCAATGTGGTGGTGCTAGCGTTATGACCATGAAGTGGAAGAAACCAGAAACAAGAATGAATTCTCTTACCTCTAACGGTACACAGTGCACACATTTTCCAAGAGCACCATGGCGACATCTGTAACAAAAGAAAAATCATGAGTGAACTCACATTTTTACAACGGTTCACAGTCCACATGTACCACATGTGTTCATCTCTCTTACAGCTGTGGATCTCTGTTCCTGTAGATCTTGCCGTCTTGCTTGGCCAAATACTGATCTATCTCATCCTCCTGCACCTGGGGTGCTGAGAGGGACCGAGGGATGAAAGGTGATGATGACGAGGATGAAAAGGATGAAACAGATGGTAGTGATGAAGATGTGTGTGGGGTAGCTGTGTCCATCACCTCCCCAGAGGAGGTGGGGGATCCTGAAGGGAACAGAAACAGCATGTCGCCATGCCTGCGAAACAAAGAAAGAAGACGTTTGTCAAAGAATGATGCAAAAATAATGAAAGCGAACAGAAAACCATTTACATTCTCATACACTAATCTATTTACAACACACAAGAGACACAGTGTGTTCAGAAAATTGTCAGACCCTATCCACAAATGCTTTTATTCCTTTTATTAATCTACACTCTGTGCCCCACAATGACAAAGTAAAAACCGAATATTAGAAAAGCCTGTATTTTTTCTGTTAAACTGAAAAACTGACATATCACATTGTACGCCTTCACGTACAAGCCACTTGCAACATCAGAAATTTAACTGAGGTGCCTCCTGTTTATCGCTGCTGAGATGTCTCTACACCTATACCAACCAAGCTACCATCACGGCCAGATGGGACAGGTCCAGAAGGACAAGCATCACTGCAGTCTCCACCAACCTGGGCTTTATGGCAGAGTGGCCAAACCGAAGCTTCTCCTCAGTCCAAGACACATGAAAGCCTGCTTGGAGTTTACAGTTGAAAAAAAAAAAAAAACACTTGAAGGAGTCTTAGACCGTTGCCCTTTTTCCACAAAACCAGTTCCAGGGCTGGTGCTTAATTTTACATCAGTTCTTTGTGTTTCCACAGCCAAAGGACCGCTTCCAGGCCAGGAAGCCTCTTTGTTAGACTAGAACTATGAACAACTAACTGAGAATGACACATCTGCCCTCCTGTCAAATCATCCCACCACTTGTTATCTGAATCCCATCCCTCCTTCAAGCAGCTGCACCCACACTAATTTCACAAATCAGTAATACATCCCTCACAACAACACACCTTCCCCACCTCATTTGAACAGGCCCAGATTACTCCTCTCCTTAAAAAGCCTTTTCTCGATGCCTCACTTGTTGAGAACTACAAACCTGTGTCTCTTCCTTTTCTTGACAAGCCCCTAGAACGAGCAGTCTTTGATCAACTCTGATATTCTTGATGCCAACCAGTCTGGTTTAAAGAATGGTCACTCCACAGAAACAGCACTCCTCACAGTTGTGGACACCACCAGATCCTTCTATCTACACTCTCTGACTTGGGCATATCTGGTACAGCTCTGGCCTGGCTTTGTTTTTACTTATCTGGTCGAACCTTTAAGGTATCCTGGAAGAGGCACATTTCTAACTCTCACAGCCCCTCTACCGGTGTGCCACAGGGCTCAGTTCTTGGTCCTCTTCTTCTTTCTTTTTTTTTTTTTCTCTCTCCAATCTCTACTACATCTCTGGGTTCCATCACTTGCTCACACAACTTTTCCTATCATTGGGTTGCTGACAACATGCAGCTCTTTCTGTCCTTTTCACTGGATGGCTCAAATGTCTCATCACACACCACTGCCTGTCTGACATCTCTGCTTGGATGACGGAAAGGCATCTTTAGCTCAACCTCTCCATAACAGAACTTGTCTTGAACTAGTCTTCTCAGCTAGAGTCTTCAGTGATTGTTCCCACTAAGTCTGCCAGAAACCTGTGGGTCATCATTGACGAACAACTGAGCTTTACAGACCACATCTCCTCTGTCTCTAGGGCAGATTTGCCCTCTACAACATCAGAAAGATCAGACCCTACCTTTCTGAATGTACAACCCAACTGATTGTGCAGGTGCTGGTCATATCTCATCTCGATTACTGCAATGCCTTGTTGACGGGATTACAAGCATGCAAACCAGGTGTGGAAAGCTTGTCAGGCTGTAACTGCTGCCAAAGGTGTTTCAACAAAGTACTGAGTAAAGGGTCTGAATACTTTCTGAATCCACTGTATTTGATTTCAATACGAGACTCTTCTGTTACATTTATTTAATTGGTTCAGAATCCATTTTTATAATACATGCACAGTTCAGTCACTGACTACAAATACTGTATAGCTGTCAACTTAAAGCGAAATATCCTTCTAAATAAAGTTCTTGCGATCAGTGAGCATTAGTATCTATGCATGAGTTTAATTTTTTGTCTGAATGGCCTATTCGAAAATGAGCTACAATTAATAACTCACTGACATACTGCATACTTGTGTGATGTGGGTTTGTAATCCTTGAAGCAAATACTAGCAGCTAAAGGCCAAGTCAACAAGATTTTAAAGATTAACGAGTTTGAAGATAAAAAAAGACTCACTGTAACTTGAGGATCTTAATTTGAAAATCAGACTTAGATCTGACCGTGATGGTCATAGATGAGTTGTGAAATAAGATAATGTTTTACTTACTTGATCTTTAGCAGACTGAGGGTTTTGTTCTGGGAAAGAATCTCTCCGGTCTTGTTTCGGTTCTGGTAAACAGAAAACCCATTGGAACTGAACCCAAACTCTTTGGCCACCTGTGGGAGAAGCAGATGCAGTGTGTTTGTGAGGATGGACCACAAACCTGTGTCATAGAGTCTAAAAATTATTATTTTTTTCCTACAAAATGAATCTGATATTTGCAGGATCGAAGTTCAAAGTATCTGAAATGAGTCTGTGGATATCACTAGCATAGTTTCTCTGAACATTTGCTTTCCCCTGAAATCCACACTAGAAACTATGCAGATAAACATATACAATGAATTAGAGTGTGTATGTAAAGGTGTACTAGTTAAGTGATGCCAATCGTCTGATCAAAGTAGATTAGCAAAGAGCCTCTTGGCACAAGAGAAGCTTCTAGGAAAACCTTGTTGCACGGTGAGTAAACTGGGATATACAGTGACACTTGTTACCACTTCACACACAGAATTGATCTGTATGTCATAACGTGCCATTAGTGCACAAAGGTGCTGTTGGCATTAAGACACCTGGTACAAAAGGAATACACCATAGACGAACAGACAACTAACAAACACTTTTCTTTAAAAATCACCTTTATGGCCTTTAAGAAAATTCTGAAGCTTTTTCATTTATCATTTGGTGAGCTGTTACCTCTTCATATGAGGTGAAACTGTACTCTGCCACATCACTTCAAGCTCCTTTTATTCTGTCCCAGCTGCAGAAATATAACCTGCCGAGCTCAGACTGTCTCTGCTCTGTCTGCCTCACACCCATGGTTTTGTGTTCCACCCATAGCTGGCTGCACATGAGCAGGGAATAAAAAACCTACTCCTTCCATTGATCAGCAGTCAACCCCATACTGCCTTAACAGATGCATTTTTAATGAGTTGCTGCTGCAATGTTCTGCTGAGACCGGTCTACTGGAATATGCTTCCATTTTAGGTTTCTCAAATCCCATGATTCAGCACATTTGTAATTGTTTTTGTGCATTTGTATGTGATTAAAGGTCATCTAAGATGTGATTATACTTACAAACATTTCCAAAATCAATATATATAAATATCCCATTTCATATGCTGTGCAGGAAGGTTTGGAATAAATCGGGGTTTGAAACCACAAACTAGCAAGCAGCTGTGGTGACAAGTGTTCAAAGCAGCGCATCTGTACACTCTCAAATTTCCCATGCACGTCACACAGACACAGGAGCACTGCAGGCCTGACCTGCTTTGTTATTTCCTAGCACAGCTACATACACAAACAGGTATGAGCAAAACCCAGGTATATACAAGCGGTCTTTGAGACAACACTGTATACAGTGCTGTGAAGACAAACCACATTAAAGTTGTGCTGTACATGTTGTACACCAGAATCAACACATGTCCTGAAGAAATGGACTCAAAACAAGGACGAAATGATTTGTAATGCGATTCCTAAGGAAGCTGAAGAAAAAGTAAATGGTGGGCCAACGATGTAGAAAATGCACATCTTACTCTTTTAGTATTTTTTGACACGCAGATACCGTAACTGTTGTACACAAATCTAAACACAATGTACATACTGAATACAAATATGTATACATGCACACCTATACAAACTAACCCAATTCTTGCATATACAATAACTACTACATTACTCGTTCAAACTTTATTTGGCACTTTTAGCAGTCTTAACAATTTACACCACCGTTTGGCTTGAATAGACTCTGAATGGTTGTTTTTTTTATGCTGTTAAATGTATTTGTAGAAACTCTGTCAAAACTATTTTATTATGCACTTGTATGTACATAAGACTTACATGTTTAGTTATCTCCATTTAACTTTGTTGTCATTTTTAACTGAACGTGTATTTCTATCCAAATGAAATCAGTGTGCAGCTAATTTGAGGACAACTAATACTCTACAGTTCTGTTTTGTTGTGAATTCGACAATATGCGACTTATTCTGACTTTTTCACACACAATACCTTCTTCAAAAAAGCAGCAGCCGTCTCCCTTTTGGTGGAAGGAATTTTCTTCATCCCATCTGGGGACTGTACCCTGATGATCTAAAGGATGAGACAGAAACAAAACATTGCTCCATTGTAACTTACAAACAAAAGCAACATGGGCCTAACAAGAGTTTCAAAATGATTTCCCAACACCTGTCAGTCAAAACTGGGATACTACTCCCCCCCTCTTAACAGGGGTGTCAGTGTCAGGACATTATGACAACGATGACAGTGCAAAAAAGTGATGTTAACGTTAGCTTAAGAGCCTCTGCTGTTCAATAATGAGCTTCGGTATCAGGATTTAAGGATGCTGACTTTGGACTAGACGTCGTTAACTAGCTAGCACTGTCTTAATGTGGAGGCTCGTTTACAGTTGACAAATAACTTAATCACTATCAGTGAAATAAAAACATGTTGGCTTCTATTAGCATGTTCTTGCTAATGTTTGGCTAAAGGCTTCAACATGCTAAACAAAATAAAGATACATTTTGTCCTCAAATTGTGCTAGCTGTGTAATTTTACCGTTAGCTAGCAGTGACTCTTTTTATTAGGATGCCGTCAGATAGCCACAGAGCTAAGATTAGCCAGTTAGCTACACAGGCCCCAATCACTATTTGCTAATGATAGCTAGCTAGGGTTAGCCGCCAGGCTAATTCTGCTGCCTCATCACTCCGGACTTCGGCTAAAAGGCTAGCTAACGTTAGCCGAGTCGACCCTCTTATTGTCGTTAGTACAAACTACCGTTATACTTACAATATTATCAGCCATACTGCTCGACCGAGTACTCCCGATAGCTACCACCGTGTTAGTAGAAAGACAAACTATATTTAAAATGCAAGCAGCGTTTCTGTGTCTATGTCAACGAAACTCCATCCCACAACTCATACACCGGGTGTTACAGACATTAGCGACCGACCTCTTCCCACCGGTCCCACACCGAAGCGACCACGGCCAAAACAAGCTTTTTTAATACACGTTCCGCCCTTTGATTTTAATCTATGTATGGAAGCCAATTTCTGTAAAAGTTAAAGTAAAGAAGAAAGAAATTTAAAGAAAATTGAAAGCTTTTTATGTCAATATTTTGTTAACACTATTTGTCCTAAAATATTGACTTAATCCAACAAATTGTCTTAATTATATAATTAATTATAATTTCATTTTATTCATAGTTATTATCAAAACACTGTGACTTTTTATCAGATGGTATAGAATTTGTATCCCATAGATTTAACTTTAGAAGTCACAACTTTTTCTATCTATCTTTTTTTTATCTCAAAATTTTTAGTTTTAAATCTCAGAATTGTGATTTATCTCAAAATTGTGCACTTTCTGTCAAAAAAGTAAATATCTTTTAAAACATCTTTTTAAAATGTTGTTTTTTGTTTTTAACCTCAGAATTTTGTTTGATAATGTAGACATTGTATATAGTTATTTGAACTAGCTCTGTTTTTAGACTCTATATTAATTTGTATTTCTAAACTTTTTTATTTCATTTTTTAAAATCCCATTGGGTAAATTGTTGTCTCATAATTGTAATGTTTTGTATAAACATTTTGACTGTTTTGTGATAATTACTTTTTATGCCACAATTTTGACTCTTTATATCATAATATTGACTTCAATCAATCATTTCTATCATGTCACTCATTTGACCCTTGTTTTGTTTTGTTTTGTTTTGCTTTGTTTTGTTAAATGCTTTTACTGGCAGAAATGGGCTTCCATAATATTTACTGAAGTACATGCAGACACATTTTAGAAGATTACTTCAAGTACAGTAAGTATATTTATGTCTATATCTAGTATACTTGCAAGTTAATACTTCTTGGAACTAAATTGTCCCTACTTCTTAGTGTATAGAAGTATACTTTAAGTATACTACAAATAAAATGTTATATATACTTTTAGTTTTCTTGTGATGTAACAATAATATACTTAATATTCACAATATACTTTATCCTACTTCACAGTTGATTAAAGTGCATGTCAAAATAACTGTTAATAGTTTCCATGCAGTATGATTTACTACCATGTTGACAATCACACAACAACTGTGTTGCATGCTAGGTATTTCTATATACCAGTCAGTATACTGGAGTAAAACGTAAAGTATACTCCAAGTATACTTAGACTTTTCTGTATACTTGTGAGTTTACAGCAAGTATACTTAAATAATATTTTGTCTAATATACTTCTGATAAGTACATGAAGAGTAAACTAAAAGTATACTTGCTCATTTTTAGTTTAAAAGAAGTATAGTAATAGTAATGCTTGAATATACTTCTTTTTCGTAAGGGCATACATCTTGCTAGAATTTGGAAAACATAAAGTAGGCAAAAGAATACACAATATAAGATAATACCAGTGTTTTCACACTAGTAAAAATAGCTACACCGCATTGCAAAAATACTGATACAAGAATAAAGTCACAAATCCAAAGATTTATGTAACCTAAGGTTGAAATGTATTATATATACAAAATCTACCTAAAATTCCACAGGTACCAACGTACTTGTTATGGATAATGACTCATTGAGTTGTGTTATATTAATGAATTATTCTGTAATTACTTCTCCATGAGTTTAGTGTTGCACCTGGAACAGCTGGAACTAATTTTAATTGCTTCCCAAACTAAACACACATCATAATTTACTTGTAGATTACAATTTGTATTGTCATCGAAGTCTGCAAAGCAACTATCAACTACAGCTGTCAGATAAATGTGTGTAAAAAGTTGCTCAGATGGAAATTTGTAGTTAGAGACAGTACTTAACTGTAGATACATATTATTATACTACAGTAAATCCCCACCAGTTGGAACTACTGAACAATATGTTATGTTGGAAGTGCAAAATGAACATGCAAAATTTCTGGATGGATGTTTACATTGGAAACTTTTGAATAAAACAAATACACCACCATTTTTATTTTCCTCTTTTTTTATGCTTTATTTTTTCCCGTTATCCTGTAGAGAGGACAAAGCTCCATTACACATCTCTTCTGAAGTCCGGTTGTGTACTGAAACATTCATCCCACTCATCCCTCTGCCATCCAATGCAATCACTGGAAACATCAGCTGAAGAAAAATCCACCGACTCTTCCGTCGGCAGCTTCATAACATCAGGAGAAAGTAAACTTTTTTGTTACGCAAAGTTTTGATAACGATAATGTCATGATTAGAGAAATTACATTCAATGTTCAGAAGCTTAACTCATGATGAACGTTCATTGATAATAAAGGGGACAATGGAGAATATCGAAACAAATATATGTAACAACATGTGGACGAATATCCAGGAAAATGAGGAAAAATGTAAAATGTCCTAATCTAAATGAAAACAACAAAGAAGAGCTAAAATAGTAAGCGTAAAAACACAAATAAAAACGCACAGGACACAACAGCGTTGTGTGACTGTATGAGAAATGCACATACAACAAACACAAAACACACGTTCTCATATACATGAATATTACACAAAATAAGAGGAGATATAATGTTAACACAAGCAAACACGTGGTGGAAGATACAATACCTCTTTGGCTAACATGAGCTGTTATTGTGGGCAAACACTTCTGCCAAACTGCATGGAAGGAATTCTGGTTTCCAGAACATTTCTTTCTTAAACTGTGTCTTAAAAAGTTAAAAATCATATCTTTCGAGCATGTATCGAACACAAATGGACATCCAAATGGTATTATAGAAGAACAATTAGGGAAACAAACAAAATAATGTGTGATTTCTGTGTCCTGGTAAAGACTGGTGCAGTGAAACAGAGGGAAAAGATAGATGTATGATTGGTTAATATTATCCCACTGAAAGTTTACGCTCAGCAATGGCAAGCTGGTGTCCAGTCTCTACAGAATTCAGGTTTTTCTTTTGATATATTGGGCTCTGATGGAGAAACCTCTGAGGTGTTGAAATGGGAACCCACCCACTTCACGGGTTTGTCACTTTAACTCAATTTGAGGCTGCCTTGCTTGCGTAAGTTTCGTGTTTTGTCCTTGAGAAGAATAGAAAAGAGGAGGAAAGGAGAAAAAAGTAGCTCAGCAAGAGAAGAGAAACGGATGCTGTTCGTATAAAGTGACAGTGCAAATCTAGTGAAGTTATGAGAATCAAAACAACGGATCCTAAACATGAGCAGGTGTGTGTATGAACTGCAGAATCAGAAGAAGAATCCGGTAAAAGTGGATAGAGGATTTTTTTTTTTTTTGGTACATTTTTTTCTCTTTTTCCATTTTTTGTGTTTGTTACAGTTCATTGTGGTAGTTTGTCTGGAAGAGTTCCATTTAAAGCTAGAAGATGGAGCCAGAGGCAGATGGTTTGAAGTGCATGGCCTGTAATCCTCGGGGGATTGCAGAGAGATGCACGAAGGCTCAGATAATTCCGTACTGGGCCAGCTCGTGCAGCTCCAGGTGATTGAAGGCCTCCCAGGGGCAAATGACGGTGATATCTGTAAAATGAAGCAGAGATGTCATGTTGCTCAGCCTTGCAGAGCGTAGAAACTGATACGAGATATATTTAAAACCTCAGATGGACTCACCTGTGCCTAAGCCCTCCATTCCAGGGATGTCGTCACCAAAGCTACAAAGAAAAAAATTATTACTTGTCATGACTTGTGTTTATTTTTGATGCTGTAAAGATAAATTGTGCATCAGCCACAGCTCACCCCTGGACTCCTTTCTTTGGAGGCTTGCTCTTAAACTGACGGGTCTGCCTCTGTTTGAATTTTGGTGGGCCCTTGCGCGGGGTGGCGGGGCCTCCGGTAACCCGGGTAGCTGTTTTGATCTCAGGTTTGGGCGGCTCAAGATTCATTTTGAGCAGTTACAATGCTTGTGTGCAGGCTGCTGGCTGTAGAGAGACTTCTCTGATGTGTAGTTGTCGCAATGATATCTTTCCTTTAAGGGAAAGAGAAGGAAAAGTCACAATTCATCATAGCGTGTGGGCAGCCATCTGCCTCAACTGGTTGAGGTGAGTGGAAATTAAAGAGAGACAAGAACAACAACAGCAAAAATGAAAGTAAAAGGGACAAGAAGCTGCTTCTGTCACCTCTGTCTGACATTACAGGCCTTGATCCTCTTACTGATCCGACAAGTACCAGGCTGGATTTACACTCATATTTCCCCGTAATTCAGTGTTTGGGATGGAATACCTTGCAACCTGTTCTGCAATGATGACCCAATTTCCACTAATCCATGGCTCAAGTTAATAAGTACTCCCCCTCTCTGTTTCAAGCCAGCTGTCCACAGGTAATCTCGTTAGAGCAAGGACAGCAGAGCAGATATGCTGAGCATGCACTGAGGGTATAAATGATCAATCTGCTCACTGTGTCCCAATGACAATGACACCACTGAACCATTAGAGTGATTATAGTGTCTGGATGTGTCTATCATTTAGTCACCACAGTCTATTGAAGGTAATTCATTTAAAATATATTGTATATTTAGTGATAAGCGTAGCTTTATGTGAAGTCACATTACCAAGAGGTTGTATTATATATATGTAAAGGTTGTAGTTTTCAAGTCAACATTTAACCATTTCACCATCTGAAGATGAAATAAAAGTAAGAAAAGTTGCAACCTTAATTTTGCAGAAACCTAAATAAACGTTTTGATGCCAACAAAAATAAGTAAAATGCCAAAGGTTGTCTCCAATACTAATCTTGTTTTACTCCAAAAAAACTAACGAAAAAAACAACAACATATAACTCTTTAAATGAATTGGACTTAACAAGTTTATTTAATATCAACTTAAAATAAGTTCACTTCCCCAAGGGGATCAATAACGTATCAATTATTATTATAGTTAACAATAAAGTTGGTCCAACTTCTTGTTCATTTTCTTATTATTAATATTGGAAAATATTGTGTTTTGTTTAATGGAAAAATAAATCTGTATTGAAAAATGTATGTTTATATGATACAGAAACTCAGGTATAGTAAAGGTATGAGTATCAAAGAATGTTAATGTTAATTAAAATAATACCTGACTACTTCCTGAAAAAAAAAACATCTACAGCATTGGATACTGTAGATGTTTCAAATGGTGTGATTCAAAATGGAGTGTTTAAATAAACATTAAACAAGTAACACAGTTTATTTAAGGACTTTAAAGACTATTCTAATAAGATTTCCTAAAATATTCAATGAAAATAAAACCAAATAAGTGTTTGTACTCACTGAAGCCTTGAGTGATTGCTTATTTCCTGAGCAACAAGAATTTTTATTATATTTAAACTCATTATGATGAGCTACATTTTAAAAAGAAACTTACACTTTTTAAAAAATAATTTTGGTTTTACCTCCTTTAGTTGTTTTTCCTGAAATATAAATATTGTGGTCAAAGCAGAAGCATTTATCTGAATAAAAAAAATCCATCTTTTCCATTCAAATCAGATCATTTCAGTTATTATGTATCATACCCACTGACTTCCTGCAGCTCCAGATCAGCCAGATGCTACTAAAACCATCACATTCATACAGTATGTCTCCATTACATCCATTGTCATGGTGATGTGGTGCTGGTGTCTACTTACCGGCTGCTTGGGTGAAGGACAGCCAGACGAGTGTGTGTGAGCGCAGCACTGGTCCTTCTAGCAGATGAGTGGAGTTCTATGCTAGGCTTGCTGTGAGGGCCACTCAGGGGTTTAGGGCCCTTCTTATATGCCGAGCACGGCAGAAGATTATGAAGGCGCCGCCTCTCACCTCTAATGTCAACACTTCACATGTTTAGGGTTTGGGTCAAAGAGATTGAAAGATGTCCAGAAGTTAATTTTTCATGTTAAGTTGTCTTTGTACATTTTAGGAATTAGATTTTATTTTATGTCAGTAAAAACATAAAGAAACAAATACAGCACGTAACAACAAGTAGGTGAGGAAATAGATATCTGAAACTACAGGAAATTACTTAAATGAATTTAGAATTATCTAAAAATAAAATTAAAAAATAAAATGTTAATTCCAATACATAATACATACAAAATACTGTACAAACATCCTGCTTATATTCATATTGTCAAGTATGGTACTGAATAACCAGTATAAAACTATATAAATGCAGTATCTATTTACAGTCATTGTTTCTGATATTACACAATTGATTGCCTGTAGTTTGCTTATGCTGTTTTCAATATTACACAGTATTTGTGAAACCTTCCACTGTGATCTTATTTTAACTGTGATATCAGTGACATCATACAGTGCATTACAGTATGTTTTCAGAAGATTTGAGAAAACACTAAGCAATGCTGATCAAATTAATAATTTAACACAATAGGATAAATGACACAATACAGCCACCAGCATGTGTTGATGCAGATTATGGATGCAGCAGGAAGCTTCCTGAAAGTCCTACTAGCCCACTCCACAGTAGTTATGCAATCATCTCAACACCTGCTTCATTTCAAAACCCTTTAGTCCTCCAGTCTCTTAGTCATCTCCATGCATGTTTAAGGGTAATTCCCTGCAGTAAGCGTAATCCAAGACCAGCCTTCACACAGGTTATAGCAACAGAGCAGAAATTAATGATTATAATGATTTCATGATGAATTATTATGTAATTCAGTTGGATTAATTCAATTGACTTAAGCTAATTTCTTAAGGAAACAACTGAAAAAACATTAAATGAATAGAGCAAAAGCTGCAATGCCTTTTTAAAAAGGCTTAAAAATGTTTAAAAAGCATCAAAATCTATGTGTTTTCCAATAATGTAGCTTCAGAGCATCTCTCAGTAGAGCTTCACTGTTTGGTGAATGCAGGCGTATCTAAAACGCCACATGTCCAGTTTATAACAGAATTTACTTTTAAAAAGTCTTTATACTGCATATTATATAAAAAAGTATGCACAGGTTGAGTTGTAGTTGTTTTTCAGGAGATAAACTTTTAGCTGTTTTGAATTAACGGATCACAACAACTAATGTTAAAAGCGGTTCCTTCAAATTCAATATAAAAGCAGCTTTTAATGTGTCTCAAAATTATTAAACTCCTTTGTGACAAGCATTTTTATTACTATATAGAGCATTGTTTTGAACCAACTTCTGACAGCATCCTTTAGCCGATATGTCATGGGCAGCGATCCCCAGGTCACTGATATTTTTAGATTTGGCTACTGCAACTGCCTTCTTCAAATCTATGGGTGTATAAGTCAGGCAATGCGATGGCCACTCCAGAATCTTCCAGGACTTCTTCTGCAACCAAGCCTTGGTGAACTTTGATTTATGCTCAAGATCATTGTCCTGCTGGAAGGTCCAGTGACGCCCAAGTTTCGGATTAGAACAACGTTTTCTCCTGGATGTCCTGGTCGTTGAATGAATCCATCTTTCTTTCCAGACAGTGTCTTTTCCTCCAGACGCCCATAGGCCCAAAATGTTCCACAGAACAAAACCCACAAACTTTTCTGGCTTATTTATATCATTTTGAGCATAATGGACCCAACTTTTCTTGTGCTTTTTGTTCAGAAATTGCGTACATCTTGAAGTCCTAGCGTGAAAACCTTCAGTGTTTAGTGTTCTCCTTACTGTGCAACTCTCTATTGCAGTCACTAGAGAGTTTTTCTGCACCTGCCTCCACAGAAATCTGACTGCAGCCTATTAAAAGTCTTTTTTTGGCCACATTCAGGTAGTATAGCCTCTGTTCCTTTAACTCTGAACTGTGTCTCTAGAAAGATTCAGTGACTTTGCTATATATACATTACATAGACTTTTATTCTGTGAAAAGCAATGAACTCTTAACTGTTCTGAAAACTGAACCATACAATATTTCCAACATGCAGTCATAACACTAAACTAACTCCTAGACAGTTCAGGTGTTAGATGTGTTCTATGTCAAGTACACCTGGTGTGGTGATTAGTTGCACAGGGTGTGCTGATTTTGAAGAAAACGCTTGAAACATTAGCTGTTTAAATTGCTTACTTGATTTGTTCATTGTCACATTGTAAAATTTGCCAAAACGCCTAATTTGCAAATTGTAGTTGAATATTACTGAGCGCATCGTTCCATGCAGTTGATTTTGAACAGTAAAATAAGTAACAGTACAACAGTAACAGTAAAGAAAACATGAACCACAGTGAATGTCATGAGCTGTAATTATGAAACTGAAGCTGAGTTAGTGCTTCTATCTAGAGCTCTGGTGAAATGTGATCGACATAATGACTAGTTAACAGTTTGCCAGTCAAAGCTAATTGATTTGTCCCAGTTTCTTTCTGTCTTTTTAGGCCACGTGCAGTGGGCGAGGCTTCTTTGTTTGACATCACAGCCTCCTGATGACCCCTAAGCTCTCAGCACGGGGGCCTGAGGACGCACGTGCCACTCACTGTCATACAACAGGCATGGCGTCCAAATGTAGGCAGAATGTACATAGGATTTATTTTTATTTTGTATAAACACACCAATAACTGGCAGTTAAGAAGAAAACCAACATAATCGTCACAGAGGTGAAAAGGTTATTTACATATATTAGTGGTGAAAATAGCCACAGAACTGAAATGACCCTTGTGATCAGACGCAGCTTCATCTTTAGAGAATATTACAAGCTGGCATGATGGGAAGTGACACTTTGCAGCAGTGGCATCAGTGATAATCTGTCTAATTTGTTTCCATCACGTCACAGAGGTTGGGTACACTGATGTGTGTATGATCGGTGTGTGTAATCCCCTGCATAACCCAGATCAAAGAATAACTTAACAGGCAGGAGCTGCCCGCCGGCTCTGCTGTAATCAGGACTTTCAGAGCATCGCTGTTACCAGACTACTGCTGACTCAGTCCTGGAGATCAGGGTCACTGTCACCTCCGAAACAGGCACTGTGAGACAGTTTCATCTGCTCAGACTCAGATGGCTGAAAGACGTCATTGTGACATCTAAATGCCGAACATGCTCTGCTTCTTTTCTGATATGACCCATCAGCTCATTAAGGAAATACGGGAGTAAACTACTCCTGTATTATGAATACACATATACAAATCAAAGCGTAAAAACATGCATGTATTACCAAACTGACTGAGCACAGTAGGCCAGGAGCCAGAAATATCTGACCAAAAGAGTGTCTAAAGTGATGAAAGAAAAATGACCAATGCCTAACAAGTCAAGGAGCCTATGGGAAGGTATGAAGTGAGTGCAAAATGAGCTCACAGAGATAGAGAGATCACAATGATCCCAGAAATACAAAACAAAATGACCTAAATAATCACAAATTGATGACAAACAATAAAAAAATTAGGGATTAAAGATACAAGAACCAAACACATTTGCAAACATGACAACAACAATGGAAAACACGACCAAAGAAAGACACACAATGACACCACACAGGCAAGAAATTACCACAAATACAACACTGGCTCAATTTGTTTTATAGGATATAGCTAGTGGGTCATACCGGTGCCCATTTTCCCATAATTCCATTCATGGTTCAAAGGCTCAGGAAAAATATTTTATAGTTTACTATTTATAGTTTCATGCATATCTGGCTCTCCCTGGTGGATTTTACTTGTGCTGAAATGATGTCAAGTAAAACAGTTCTTAAAGCAGTTTGTTTGTGTTAAACATTTATTTAACAGGCAACTTATTTCAAACATATAATTTAACTACCTTCTTAAAATCAACAAAGCAAAAAAAACCAAAAACAGTAAATATATAAAAATATGTTTATAATAAGAAATTTTAGCTCAAAATAAATAAAAAAAAGTGCTTTAGTTAAGTATTAGCATATTTGTCAGACTTAAATGATTCAAAACATCAAACACATTTTTATATTACACAAAGACAACCAGAGTAAATAGAAAACACAATTTTAAAATTATGATTTCATTTAATAAAGCTGTCCTAACCTGCCTGGTTTGGCATCCATGGGAGAGTTTCAAGGTGAAAGTCACTGCTGACCCCAAAAAAAACAAACAAACCCAAAGGTTCGACTCACATTTGCCAAAAAAACATTTTGATTATCCCCAAGACTTTTGGACAAATATTCTGTCGACTGATGAGATGGATGACCTGCCATAAAACCATAAACAGGCCGTTCATGCTTGAAAACCCTTCACTGTGGCTGAAATAAAACAATTCTGCAAGGAACAGTGGACCAAAATTCCTCCACAGTGATGTGAAAGACTCTTTAGCAGTTATCACAAACACTTGATTACAGCTGTTGCCACAAAGCTGACACAATTAGTTATTAGATTTATTGGACAATTACTAATCACATATGGCCAGGCAAGTTTGGACAGTTTTTTTACCTGATAAATAAAATCATCATTTAAAAACTGCATTTTGTTTTTACTCAGGTTATATTTGCAAAATATAAAAATTTGATCGATAATCTGAATCATTTAAGTGTGACAAATATGCAAAAACAATAAAACATAGGAAGGTGTCAAATACTTTTTGATAGCACTGTACTTCACTTGAGTATTTCCATTTTATTTTTTTACTATATATTACTCCACTCTGGACATCACTAAAAATAAGTCTAAAAGATTAAGTGACAGAAAAATCAGATGATCAAACAGGCTGTAAGCAACTTCAACTTTAGCTGAACTTACCTGGAAGAAAAAAACTAATGTAGCATTAGGGTTAGGGAGACTTTTTTCAGTTTTACCTGCAAATTTAGTTGCTGAGGTCGTATCGATATAATGCTGTCTTGACTATTCCTGACTTTGTGGTATTCATGTCAAAAGTTTGCACATCTCAGTGATTCCTTGTCCAAAGCTGTCCATAATAAACCCATTAGCTACAGTTCTGCGTTACTACATGAATTTACGTTGCTTTGGATAAAAGCGTCTGCCAAATGACTAAATGTAAATGTAAATTTACTGAACTATCTGAACTGTTTAGCAGTTTTCTGCAGACATAAACTGTGTCACCCAAGAGGAAGTTTGGAGGTGAAATCAATGGAGTGTGTTATAAAGTGCTTACACTCTTACATAAAAGGCATGTGGCAGTAAATATCAGTCACTTCTTTTTCAAAAGTCTGATCTCCATCTTTAGGTAGGTTTTAAGGTTCTCATCGAGGATGTTCTCCTCGACAGCAGTGAGCGCCCGGTCGCCTCCATCGTTATAGTATGCCAGCAGCTGCTCCGCATGTTCGATCCACACACAGTTATGGCAGCCACTCATGCAGCAGTGGGTGGGAGCAGGCGGTGGCCCATGCTCAGGAGACCAGACAGAGGTACTATGACTGCACTCAGATGAGTCAGTCGGTACAGCAGAAGGAGATGAATCTGGTCCAGTAGACAGGAGGAGAACGGTCCCACTGTGCAGAGCTCTTTTGCAGGACTGCTGATGGCAATGATAGAAACAATGTCTCCTGTGGAGCAGGGAGAGGATGCACAGCTGGAAAGCAACAGAATAATAAAGCGGTTAGCTAAAGTTAGGCTTTATTTTCAATCAGCAAGTCTTCGTATGTGTACATTTACTATATTAAAAGCCCCTGTAATTGTTTCTCTTGTCAATAGTGGCTGTTATGAAAATCCTTCCTAATGTTTCTCTAATGTAAGTTTGGGGGAAACGGTAAAATATATTATTAACCATAATACTAACGAAATGAACAGATCACAAACGTGAGAACAGCACCAGTTCTGGCTGAAGGATTGGTCTCATTGTCCTTTGGGACAGATGAGTCAGCTACTGATGTATAAAAGTCCAAACACCTTTAAAATGTTGGCACAGTACTACATGGACTTCGCAGCAAGTTTGGACAGAGGGAATATTATAGAAAGCTATAAAAAATATGGTGAATATTGATAGATGCAAACTTTACATATTGTTCATTCATCATTTGCTTGATTTACTTAAAGGAAACAACTTAAAACAGAAGTTGGTATGTTTCTAATTAGACATTAGCAATTAATTGTTAAATAAATACATTTTAATTGTTTCACTTACAGTATGTTTTTCATTTAATGTGATTTTGTTTTGATATATGTAGATTTAAATAGCCTTTGTATAAACTTTCAGCTTTTATCTCTGCTGTTAATTTTGAATTTATGTTTGACTGAACTCAAAAATGTGTCTGCATCTTATGTTAACGTTATATTTTTCTCTTTATAGCTTTGGTTCAAACAATATGTTTGATCTTTCCTGATCACAGCCTGTACATACATCCTATGTTCTTAATGTATAAGAAGTAACAAGCTAAGCTACATGCAGAGTTTCACTTGTAAAACTAAGACACAACGGGCACATGTTGCTGCTTAAAAAGTACACACAAAGCGGTGTACAATGGGTAAATGTATCACACGGGGATGAAGAAATGAAAAGGTTAGCTCAAAGTCAACCTGTCAGATCTACTAGCTTAGCATTAGCATCGAAGACGCTATGCTATCTCACCGGTTAGGTTAGCGTTAGCCACTAACCTTCTTTAAAGATGCCGACGATCTCACCGCATTTACGCCCAAACACAACATGTTCAGAGGAAACACAAAACCTGATCATATACACGTATAATACATTTTCTTTAGCTGTATCTCAGTCCACGTTGAAGGTTTTATCCACGAAGTTAGCTGACTTACGACCTAGCCGGTTGCATCACACATAGTTCCCTGAACTATGACCCCTGTGCATAATTGTACACAAATGCGTTCATTGGCCGACAGAAAATAGTCTGACCAATCAAATGCTACCATTGTAGTTGTTTAAACCAATGAAAAGCGTGGTATAACTTCTGGGCGTGTCAAAAGAATCTGGCTGCATTTCCAATATTTGTCCAGCAGATGTCACTATTTCACTTGTATTTAATACCTGAAGGTGCAATAGAAAAAGAAAGGCAGTAATACTGCAATAAAGATAGTACAAGTACCACATCAGGATATAAAATATGTTGAGAATTGGAACAGTACATCTTTATCAATATTCCAATACAATATGACTTAAAGCATATCTTTATTACTAATATTGTGTATTGGTAGTGAGGGTTTGTTAGGAGTGAGAAGCTTGGGTATCTAAGGTTCATGTTTATTTTTTACTGTTGTCATATGCCACTTAACAGGCAAAGCTAATTGCACTGATTTGCTCTTGAGGGACTGCACATGCCCAGTCATCACTAGCAGGGACCAACACAACACAATTTCCATGTAGCTGCACAGGTTAACACTTCGTTGAGATGATGAGCTTATTTAGGATTTCTTTGATAATGACTTATGAAGACGCGAAATATAAAAGGTTTTCAACTTCTGATTTGTGGGTCTCTTGGCACAGCACATCACACCCAAGAACTCAGGCCAGTTTGCGCCTTGCAAAACAACCTCTTGATTCATGATTCTGAATGTATGATTCTGCTCATACATTTCCCATCCTTAGAGCTAGATGTTTGTTTTACATAATGTAAGCAGAAACTATTATCATAGACAAATGCTTTTTCCTGGGGGCATTTCCACTGACCTACATTGTGATCAATTGCACTGAAAGAGTGTCACAAACCACAGGGAAGCAGATTTGGTCAGCGAAGCAGCTCCTTCGGCTTTTCTTTGTGTGTGACTGTGATTCAGTGATGCCATAAATACACTGTCTTAACTGTTTGGCACATTCACTGATGCACGAGACAGATATGTGTAAGTGAGTCTGAGGTCTCTGCAGACCTCAGTGTTTGTAGTCCACCTCCATGGAAACACAGCAGCTGCTCAGCCTGGCATGAGATACCAGGTGTGTGGTGAGGCATGTTATCTCACCAGAGGCCAATGTGACTTTATTCCGACGAGAGGCTCTCCCTCAGCCGCAGCTACGTCTCATAGAAACCCAGACCTCTATTCAAACAAGTCATTCAAATACACTTAAAAGGCTGCAGACATTGTTCTGAAACGACAAAGTAGCAGACAGACTACAGAGGGCACATGTGTACACAGATGGCAGAACGAACACACAGTTTGAATAACCTAAATGATTCAGCTGTTTGTCCTCTGATAAAGGTTTTATCATTATCATAATAGTTTCCGTTCCACAATGGTTCCTGTTACCACCAGGAGTGACCGACGGTTCACGTTTCACATTTTAGTTTTTACACTATTTATAGAATGACATCATAGTGGAAGCAGCCAGAGCACCAGTCATGACACACTCACATTAGGCGGCTTGTGCTTGTAGCAGCATCAGATCACCTGTGACTGTAAACCTGAATTCACACAGAGGAAAAAGATTTTTACAACTGTGGCAAACGTTTGCCTATTTACACATCAGTCACAGAGAAACATCAGTGTTTATGTGAAGCTGGTTTTTTTGAGTCCATTACTCATTCTACTTTTAGGGTGTACTAACAGGTACTTATGATATGACACGCAATAAGTAGCTAAATACAGCAAAAATACAGCCAGATACTAAAAAGAAAACCTTCACTTATATACTTTTATGGAAAGTACACAACCAATTTGTAAAATCACTTCCTCAATTACTCAGTTGAAGTTACAGTGCTTAAGGTTTATGTTGGTAAAATCCCAGGTTTAGTGAAGTACGAAGTAGAGATTTAGCTTTCATCAGCCACTCATCAAAATACTTGGATTTTTCAACCCTGGACAATTAGAGAATATAAGAATATTAGACCTTCATAAAAAATGTACACAAATACTTGTCTACAGATATGTATTTTTTCCTGAGTAACTGATACTAGTACTTGCAACTAATATCACACATGTCCAGTTCAAACTACTCACTTAAGTAAACCTAAACCCTGAAACCTTCCTAGAACAACTCATTATTAGGCTTTATAATTATTTAGAATAATTTGGACACATATTCATTCATTCATTCATTCATCTTCTGAACCACTTAGGGGTCACGGGTGCGCTGGAGCCTATCCCAGCCGGCATACGGGCGAGAGGCGGGGTACACCCTGGACAGGTTGCCAGTCCATCGCAGGGCCTTGGACACATATTAATTTTAATTTTGACCTAAATCAAACACAGTACTTTTGCCTTAATTTTCCTCTGAGACCACATTTGGTGACACAACAAAGCATTAAATTGTACTTTCCAATGAATCACATGTCCTACATATTCATTGTATATGTCTACACCCAGTTGTAAAGGGTATATATAATCATTCACCTTGTATTTACCTGGTAACGCCCCTCTGAAGTCACGTTATAGTCAACACAGTTGTCATAGAGGTTTTTTTACAATTTACTTTACAAGCTGTACCACAGAAGGAAGTGTTACCATGTCCATCTAGTTCTACCATGCAATAAGTGTAATGCGCATTGTGTGGTATTGTATAGAAAACAGCAAAGTGTCTCAAATTGTTTAACTTATTTTTAACCTCCATTAACAACAACGACTGTAGCTTTGGAGAAACAGAACATTTGTATTGTCTTCCTGAACACTGATGTTAGCGCTGCGTGCTGGTTTTCCTTGTATGCACAAACACACCTGGCCAATAAGTTTGCCTTTATTACACTATTTGTTATTGTGTGATATCCTGTGTGTTTTTCGCTGATGACGAGATTGAAAACATGGTTAAGATGTTTGGTGTCAGCTGGAGTAGCTCAGCTCAGAGATTCTCTTAACTATGTCAGGAATGTGAGCACTGAGAAGGCTGAGGGGTCCCTTTTCATCCAAGACTGCCACCGACGTCTCCTCACAAGCAGTCCCTCCACAGTCCCTCTGCTGGATTAGGTTTCCCAGAGATCCTGAAGCGCTGCTTTGACTCCAGCAGGTGTTTACTAAAGGGGCCCTTTGCTTGCAGATTGGGTTAAAGATTAAAAAGTCTTGCACTGAAAACTCCAAATTTTGGATTTTGGGCATAGTAATGGTACTACAAAAAGTACCAAGAGTGTGTATCTTGAAAAGCTCTTGCTTTGAAAATGGACACTGTGCTGGATTAGCTTCGTCACTGATAAGCTGGCAGCATTTCTGACTGCAACATGTTGTGCACTCTGCAACACTCTGCTTTCCCACTATAAGGTAAAGATTTTTTCGAAGAATGCAACCCTAGAAAAGAGCAGAGTAAAAATAACAGTGACATTTGCATCTGTGGTCATACATACCGTATGTGTGTATGAGAGGCAAATGAGAGGCAAATAACATGCTGCCGCACATGCTTGTGCATTGTTTGGCTTATCAGAGATGATTAATGTGCCTCTGGTACAGATAGAGCCACCGTATAGGTGTTTCTTAGTTGTGTTAGGTCAATTTACTTAACGTTTTGCATAATAGAAAAAAATGTTCAAGATTTTTTGTCTCATCACAACTCTCAAGACTGTAGCATAACTAGTTATATTTGAGGAGGATGAGCACAGCCAGTGTTGAAAAGATAGTATGGAGGTGTTTGGTGCTCAGGTGCCCTTCGTCAAGGTCCTTCTGGCTGACTCACAGCACCAGCTTTGTCCCGAGCAAACAAAGACCCCTCTGTTCATTCACCCAGAGTGTACAGCAGCAGAGCCAATGCCCCAAAATGATAAGTAAATGACACCTCAAACAGCAACTTGTCTGGGCTGTGGTAGAAGGATGTTTGTGTATGAGTCAGGAGACAGGGTGGGGTTTAGTCAGAAGAGTAAGAAAAGCTCAAATAGAAACTAAGACATTTTTTATTTATTTAAATGTATATAATATGAGTGTAAAACTGCAAAACACAGAACATTAAAATAGAAACATAAGATTAGTATCAATGACATATGGGCACACATCTCAATGTACTACCCAGAGGTGTTTCTAGACATAAAGCTGTACTGGGGCACAGCCTCCCTACCCTGGCCTGAGCCAGACTGTGTTTGTCTCACCCACTACACTACAACAAGTACTTGGAAAGGTTAACATAGTAATCTTTACGAAAATTCATTTAATTTAACCTTCAATATGAAAAGGCATACCTGTCCAGGGTGTACCCCGCCTCTCGTCCATATGACAGCTGGGATAGGCTCCAGCACACCCGTGACCCCTACGGGGACTAAGCGGTTCAGAAAGTGGATGGATGGATGAAAAGGATTAGGCTGTGCATGCCAACAACATATCCTGAGACTTTCCTACGTTTGCACAAAAATGAATAATTACTGTTTCAAAACAAAAGATGTCTCAAGAAACCAAGACGTATAGCTGCACGCAGCTGCATCATTTGTTTGTGTTTTTTGTTTAAACTGCGTCGCTTTCACATGCGTTGACTGCCCTGCATTTTATTCCGCTTCTTTTCTGTGGATTAAAAGTTTAATGAATGTACTGACAAACAAGAGAAGGTAATTGAGAATTAGTTTACTGGGACATAGTTGATCTATACTGGAGCACGTGCCCTAATAAAAGTGGTCTAACGATGCCTATGATTCTACCTTTCATACATCATAAAATGTGTCCAAGGGTGTAATTACACCCTCAGCTTTTCCTTCAGAGGAACAAGACAAACAAGGGAGTCATCGTGGAAAGACTCTTCCCTAAACTCAAACAATCGGTGAATTGTTCCAAATTCAAAGAGCGTCTGACATGCAGTCTAGCATCCCACACACGCACATACACATTCCAGCTTACACACAGGTAGGCAGGGGGTGGTAGTTCTGGCGTATGTTTGTCACTGTACCCTACCCTTGCCGAGGGGGTGATGGGGGCAGTGTGGCTGGACTGTTGGGGTGGGCTCGGCTTTGTCCATGCAGGGGCAGCATTCCTGGGGTGTGGTGGGCTCCCTGTCGTGGGTTTCTCTTGGGCTGTCGGTGCACATGCTTACATCCTTGGGAATGTCCTTGCATTGGTAGGGGTGTTGCGCCTCCCTTCCTAGGGGTGCACCTACTCTGGCCCGCTGGTCACCTGGCGTGGCCCTGGGGGTTTAGTTTAGCTAACTGGTGTTAGCTAACTGTTTTCAAGAATTGCCAGAAAAATATCAAAAAGAAAACAAAGAAGAAAGATCTCAATCAAACTCTAGGAACTATTCAAGGCTACATGGATCACATTGATTGTTTTTGACTCCTCAATATCACAACTTTTCTTTTTCCAGTGAGCTGGTTTGGATTAGGATGATGTGGAATATGATGTTAGTTTAGTTGGCCAGTGTTTAAGTCAACATTTAAGTGGATATACAAATAAAAAGTCTATTTAACACCCACAGTGATGATAACGAACACTGAAAACATATGACGAAATGCTCTAATTTTAAAAGTAGGACACATATTTTAATGTTGTCATTTCTTTTTCATTTATGGTGTTATGGTGTCACTGCGTTGGGTGGGCAAGGTGAGCACATGCTCTGAAGCCTCTTAAAAGTCCTCTTCCGTATTCTTTCATTTTACAGTTTCACGTTCAGAGCTCTTATAAAGACCAAGATCCTTTGTGATTAACTTTTATCTTTACAAGGATCTTCTCTTATTTTTAAGAGGGAATTCTTATTCTCCAATTTTGGTAGCATTTTGAAACCAGGAACTCGTAGCGCTTAGGAAGCTTTGCAAATACTGTCTTAGTTTTCATGGTGTTTTTCCAGTACACAGTAGTTGGTACCAACCAAAAGTGTTCCAAGTAAAGATAATCGGTGGTTCCGTGTGTTCAGTGTGACTAATGTGTGAGTAACGTTTACTTTAAGAGGCTTGTAAAGATGTATTGACAGATAAATTGTTTTTTACGTTTAGATTCCATTTGGTATTAATAATCCAAATCAGCTGTCAAATAAATGTAGTGGGGTAAATAGTACAAATGTATGAATGTAGTAAAGAAGGGGAATAAAGTACAAGTACCTTAAAAATTGCACTTAACAGTGCAGTACGTGTGGCTACATTTCACCAAAGTGTAAAAAGAGAACGATTGCAGAAACAGGGTAAACCTTACTAAACATTAACTTTTAATGGAGCGTGAAAGTCTAATTTAACATGGAGATGAAATTTTAGGCTCGGCTGAGTCCTGTAAACCTCATACCCAGTGAATTGACTCAAACTCAACTCAAACACAATTCAGGTCAAACTGCTGGTAAATCATTATTTAGTTTGTTGGGAAGGTCATGTGAAGGTATGTTATGATTGAGTAACTGCGAATGAAGGGGCCTGAATGCCCTGTGTGTTTCTGACTGGTAAAGTAAAGGGTGCTCTGACTGGTCAGCGTCCCCAGTCATTAACACCTCAAACCCCTTGACCAGTGCAGTTGGTCTGTGCAGTAAAAGCAAGACAAACAGCTGTTAATGAGCAACACACTGTTTACTTTCTGGAATCATAAAATAGTTTTTACATAAATGTAAAAACAAGAGCATTGGAGAGCTGTACATGTGCCAGACAGAGGTGCTTTGACTTGGCTGAATAGTGCCTTAGCTCTGAACTCCGGTTGGGCTGCCAACTATGCTGGGTTAAGTTTATCAGTCAGTGCCTGACTGGGATAAACAACAGGCAAACTGTACTACTGGAAAATAACACAAGTTTCTATTTTAAGGCTGCAATAATGTGTATGATCAGAATGAAAACTGATTCAATTTTTACATGTAATGTGGAAGGATGTTTACAGTGAAAAACACCGAATTAGCATTTTCCAACTGTGCTGCTTCAGTTTCAACACTCTAATCAACCTAATTTCCAGCAGTAACAAGCGGATTCTTTAAATAAAATGCACCAGCAGTCACAGTTAGAGGCAAGTCAGTGAACACAGTGGAGCATTTAGCAGTTAAGGCCCAGCTTTTTACCTCATGATGTGGAGGAGACCAAACCAGAGCTAAAAAGGAGAAAACTGGATGCCACAAACAAACTTCTGATCTTATCCTGTGTAAAAAGGCAACCCACGGCTAAACTAGCAAACTACAAGCTGCAAAATGTCAAAAACATCTATGAAGGCAGGTTTAAGTTACTGTACTTTGCAGTTTTACTCCACTGCATTACAGCTACAGTACAATATGCAACCACTACCTTTAAGAAACTGGTAGAATGAGACTCAAAATCAGTGCACTGCACCATGCTGTGACCGCGGTGAAGAGAATTTCGTCAGTCCACATGCACTCAAGAATAATGGATTCAAATTTTCAATTTTTATAGGTCACTGAGCTCAGGCTACTCTCATTCTTGTAAACATTATATGACATTGTGGTTATACTGGTCAGTGCTGTGAAAACGTATTGGCTACCTTCCTGATTTTTCAAAATTCTTTGCATATCTGTCACACTTAAATGGTTCAGATCATCAAACAAATTTTACTGTTACACAAAGATACAGAGCCATTACACAAAGATTGTGTATTTATAAGAATAAATACACAATGCAGTTTTTAAATATTGATTTCACTTATTAAGGGAAAAAAATATATCAATTTTCATATCAGTTCAAATCAGTTAAAAAAGATTTCTCTTACTGTCCATCAGATGGTTTGGAACCATTACATTACTTTGTTTTTTTTTCCTCTTTCAGCTTATCACATGGTCAGGTATGCTACAGATGATCATTGTCCGCATATTCATTTGGCAGGTTTTAACTCTGGATGCTCTTCCTGTCACATTCTTCCAGCCCAGCACTCAGTGTGCTGGATTGTGCAGCCTGAGATGGGGGCTGCACAAGGGTGTCCACTCTACCAACTGCATCACTGCTGCCCCCTGAATAGTAACTGTAATAATAATGCATCGACGTATGTATCTTCTATAGATTTTTATACATTTGACTTCTAATACTCTAATACTTGGACCTATACTGTATGTTCAGGTCACTCCAGTGTAAGACATCTGGGAACATTTGTACAGTGGTGTACTGCAGTTTTTTCTTATGCAGAAGTGAATACTTCTTTCATCAATGGAAAATTAAACATGCATTGAAATTAATGTGTGGAGGGTGGTTGAAATGTTAATGCATCCGGAGACACTTGCTTTCACATTGTGTACAGTAACTGCTGCAGCTTCTTTTCTTGTCATTTTGTGTCTGTGTGTTAGCGACTGACTGGAGAACCCCCCTCTCAGATACATGCACTATCAGCAGGGTACAGGCTCTGGCTTCTAGCACCAATTAGCTCACAGTGAGACATCTCTCACACTCCTGATGCTGCTCATCTAGGAAGCCGTGCTACCTTCCATTTTCCCCTGGATACAAAGACTTGCTGAGGCTAACAGCTTCAAACATGCCCCAGGCTTGTAAACACTTTGTTCGCATTTTCCACACATTTGATAGACATTTATGCTTCTTTATACAGGCTTCTACAACAGTACACAAAGTTTTACTTAGTTTTACTTCAAGGGCAAACAGCTAACTGCAATCTGCTGCAAGTCTGCAGATTTTCTGATGTGATTTCCAAAGCATTTTCTGTTTCATATATGAATGAGTGCTGAGTTAACCCTGTGGAATTACAGTCATTTATGTGCAACTTTGTCTTAAACTATGGTCAGATCTTCATTTAAGTTACAGTTAAATCAACAAAAGGAGCTGTAACTGGAGTCAGGAGGTAGCAAGATAGCAAAACTGGAGGTGTAGGTTAGAGATAGTTCAAGTTTGAAACGAACAAAATTGATTTGGAGAATTCGGCATCACAAGAAGTTAGCTGTATGACAGTAATCTGAACCAACAGACATAATGAATTAGTACATTTTGTATAGTACTGTGTGTTGAGATGTTGTACCTCAACATTATCACAGACGTAGCAACATAAACGTTGAACCAAGACGCAGCATATTGTTGTGCGTTCCACTTATCTCACATGTGCTATCTGACCTGCAGCAGCAGTTTTGTGGCGTGAAGGTGAGAATCAACTGATAAACACACTTGTGACAGCAGGACCTGAGCTGCTGAGCCTAAAACAGAGCTGGGATGTAGCTTTGAGTCACATCCTGAGTAGACATGGAGGTTATCAGGCCATAACACTCAGGTCATAAATCACAGCCCAGCCTTCTTATCACAGCAGGAGGGAGCCTGAGCCTCTTAAACAAAGACACATGAAGCATAAATGTGAGGGAGGTTTGTATTGTCAGAAGGATCTGATTACATAAGAATGGGCAGTGACAAATAATGTTGTAACCTTTGGCAATTAATAAACATTGTAAAATGTAATTAGATTAAATAAAAATCTGTCTACTGAGTTTGAGATTGCATTACGTTATCACATTGTGTGTACTTGTAGTCTGTGCTACAGAAGATCCAGATCCTACCAGTGCTTATTCTCTGCCAAGTATAAAAGTACCAAATGAAAAGTACTCATTGTGTAAATGCTGCATTTACAGCATTAACCATAAAGCTATATAATTAATGCTGCAAAGAATATTGTATAACTATATCATTTTGCCCTATTTAACTGCAATAACCTTCAGAAAATTTCCTGTAGCTGCGGATCACACCTTCACAGGCCTGTGGAGAAGTTTCTGGATTACTATTCACTTATGTGTTTAAGGTCAGTAGGTCTTCTACTGTGTTGGTGATCCCTGATCATCCTGTTGCACACCTTGATAAACTTTCCCCACGATGGCAAAGTCGAAAGACTCCAAAGAGGAAAAACTACAGCAGAACCAGGCTTTGGATGGGGGGCATCTGCCTCGACTGGTTGGGGAGAGTGAAAAGTGCAGAGATAAAAGAAGAGAAGACAACATAAAGTAACAGCAGGACATTAACAACGATGGACAGAAACATAACCATGAGTGTGCAGCAGCTTCTTGGTTGGCATAACAGGGGGGCGTGGTAGGAGAAGGTCTGCCACTAGCTAACTTCTGTTTACTTTGGGGACAGACAAGAGCAGTGCATTCTAAGAGCAGAGGGCACATGATGGAATGTAAGGTAAGATAAGGCAGGTATGAAGGAGCACGCCCATGTAAGTCATCAGGAGCATGTCGCAGTCCTATCTGACTAAGAGGGAGACAATGGAGGGAAGCTTAAACTGCTGTAATGTGGTCAGATTTTCTGGATTCCGGATGCAGCATTCTGTGTGCATGAAAACAGAGAGGTGGAGTTCAGACACCTTGATGGGAAGAACCTGGATCCACTTCATTGAATACTGAGATGATGTTCAGAGGTTTAAATATAGCATACTGAACCGAGAGAGACTGATAACTGAAACCAGGATCAATTATTTCCGTCTCCTCTGTTGACCTTGATAAATTCAGCCATCTGATGTGGGTGAGGCTCGACCAGTCAATGTTTGAAAGAGTTGGTCGCAGGCTGACTGACAGAATATGTTTTTACATTCATGTTTTACACATTGTGCAAATCATTGCTTCATTGAACTTAATAAGGTATTCATTGTCCACAATCGATCCACTTTCATTCCACTTCCAGTAAGCTAGCAGAATTCATACAGCAAATTTCTTGTGTGAGACAACATCAAAAGAACTCTTTTAACATGAATGGTTAATATTTATTTGCTGTTCATCGAAGACGAAACTGTGATTTAAGAGACCAGCAAAGCTTTTATAAACAGCTGAAGTCTCAGTTTCTGAATCTTAACCAGACCGTATAAATCCAGCAGGTAGTTAAAGATAAAACAGTGGGAGCAGCTACATCACTACAGAGCCACCTTCAACTGTTTCCAATATTACAATCATATACAGTATACCTACATATTATCTCCCTGGTAGACACTGAAAACAGAGTGTGTTTCAAATTCACATTATAAAAAGGAACCTGATATACTCCGCTGACATTTTATTTTTACACTGATGGAAATAATTACAACAAAAAGGCATCTTGTCTTAAATTTAATGTTTTCGCATACAGTAGGACACTGACTATACATATGAGAACAGTTTTTCCACACCTATAAATAAATATACATTTTTTTTCCTGTATAATATTGACTTGTGGAAGGTTTGGAACACATTTCAAGATGGAAAACATTTGCATATTGTTTATTGGACATGGATAAAATTCTCTTTTTTTACTCTTACACCTTTTTATAATGTATCATGACATCACTGCAGCAAACATATTCACAAACAGTAGTTTGTTTATGTGCCTACAGAGCTAAGGCATCAGAAATAGTAAAAAGACTCAATTGATATTGAGAGGGGCACCTTTGATTCATTTGGCAAAAGGGCAGGAGCCCCCACACCCACCCCCCTCTACACTTTCCTGACTGAGTGTGTGTAAAACCCTGCACACATTTATTACTTTATTATTATCACTACATTTTACTCTTTGACTACTTTTGTTTATTAGGAACTGCATCTGAATTGTTGGATGTAATCTAGAGCCATATTCAGGTTCCTTTTTCCACCTTTAACAT
>OMLM01006221.1:101551-118456 GCA_900302695.1 Helostoma temminkii | reverse complement strand
ACAGGATAATGCACATTATTTGATCAATACAGTATTCATTTCATTGTATTATTATCATAGTTGTTAACACATGGGCCTTTCTTTAAGATATAAAACTACAACCTGACATCAAAGAGGAAACAACAGGAAACCACTGAAGGTGTTAAAGGTGCTAATGTCATCATAAAGTACACAGTCTTTATCAAGACGCATGTAGACCACACTTCCCTGTTCCAGCTGTAGAATTAAAGCATTTGCAATGGAGGTATGACCATTAGTTAACTTAGAATTATGCAAAATCCTTTCACTATCGTGGTATAAATTTACTGCCACCCATTCTTCACCCTCGTTGTTGAAGGCAGTGAATCTGAAGTAGTACACTCCTTTCACAGGTGCTGTGAAGATACCTGCAACAAATATAAATCAGAGACCCGATTCACCTGATTGTCCATTTTTGAGTAATATTATGCTCACATAATGCATACACTACCTGTAGTTTGGTTGTATGCCCTGCCAATATTTGTGAAGACTCTACTGTAGATGAGTGGAGTATCAGTACTGAATGGCCCAATCTTTCCTGTAGTAGTCAAAGCAGCAGAGAAAGCCACCTTCATGGAGCCTGTAAACAAAGGGTGTAAACATTAAATCAAGATCATTTGAATTTTTAAAAATGGAATCCAAGTTTTAGTGCCAAATTTTGGTTCATATTTGGTTTATAAAGGACAGAAACAAGTGGTTAGTACAAGTGAATCACAGTATATTTTAAATGTTGTTGTTGTTTTAAACTAGGTTGATTCCAGTTTAAGTACAGTGTAGTAATATAGTATGCACATGGTACTGGTGTACCTGCAATTTTGTTCTGAATATCGACTGGTTTGCTGCTGATGAGCTGTTGTTCAGATTTCGAAACATCCAGCTCTTCCCTGATAGCTGTCACAGTTTTCTTCTGCTCTTTCACCTCTGTCTCAATCTGGAAATCCCTGAGGCCAGTTGTGTTGCTTGCACTAGAAGCACAAAAGGTCACCATCTTTCAAGTCTGCATTGTTTCTAATCATGTGATTGGCTCTGTTACACAGTAAATAAAACAGCAAAAATCAAAAACATCCTATTCCCACGTTGTACACTGTATTTTTGTGTCTCATTGTGACTTCTACACTATCTACGCAAAGACCCTCCCTCACTGGAATCAAACTGAGTATTTCCCCTGATGTGAAAAAGCATTTTAGTCAGAGTATGTCTGCGTGGGTGCTATATATGTGAAAGTGCAACTCCAGGCCAAGTCCCAATTTGATCGCCAGAAGATAATCTGGAGTGAATGTGAAAGCAGCTCAAAAAGTTTAACCTATATTATTACAATATTAGATTTTACTACCTGCATTCTCTTTCTCAAGTTTGTTTCTCTGGGTTTGTAGTTCAGCCTTGGTGTTCCTGAGTTCCACCTTCAGCTCCACCACCATGTCTCTCAGATCTCTCAGCTGATCCCAGAAATCCTTCCTTGTCTGACCACTCATCTCTAAACCCTGGTTCTCTCCTTGAGCCCATGACAGACAGAACACCAGCAGCAGATTAGCCCTCATTGTAGAATCTTACTTTTTTCAGAACTATCCAGGAATTTAATAAAATCTGTTTTCTTCTTTTAAAAACCACAATACTCCTGGTGAGTGTAGGTGTTGTGAGATAACATCTCTTTTATTACACAGTTGACACAATAAAGCCGCCCCCTGACCATATTTAGTAAAGAAGGCTGGTGCAATGGGCACAGCTGTTTATACCATAATGAGTTTCTTTTACTGTATCTGTGTTTTAATGACTTCCCTGAAACACAACCAAAACCAGATTAAAAGCTACTTGTTGCTCCTCATAAACAGCATTGTTTGTATTAATATAGGTGGTACAGTAACTTGTACAGTATATGTAGATGGTATATTCATCCATGTACATTTCTCCCTTTAAGATGTCTGTATTTTCTGCCTTTTAAAAACAATAATATGCTTTGTGAAAGCCTTCACTCAAAGAAAGAACAGAAGAGTTAAATGACCCCAAATATATTTTTAGAGGCACAGTAGAGATGTCAAAGTGGCATGAGAAACTCTGAGTCAAATGCTATTTTAAAGTAATGTTTTTTATTGTATATAGTTTGTATAATCACATTCATCCTTTTACTGTTGTGTGTGCTATATGTGTGCGTGTGTATTTAACCAGCATTGCCCTGGACGAAGCTACAGTAGTCACACTCCTACATATACATACCCCTACATATTAACTTGTAGTTTCTTTGGTCATTACCATGATGGCAGTGCCATGCAATCTGCTGTTGCATCTATTGAACTTTTACTCTGCCAAGACGGAAGGTCACAAAGAAGAAACATCCTTTTCAGTCAGTTAGGATAAGGTCTTTGTCTGACCCCAAGTGGCTGACCTTTTTTAACCTTCCAGATAGACACAAAATATGCAAGGAAGTAAGCAAACAATGGAAAAAATAATTTGGCTGTGAACTATGCACATAAGCTGGTCTACAGCAAGTAAATCTCTAGCATGAAAGTGTGTATGCAAGAGTTAATGTGTCATGTTCTAGGACTTTGCGTGGATGGTCTGATGGCTGCTTGTTTTTATTAGTATTATTCAGGACTTTTCATTACAAAGTGAATGATTGCAGGTTTTTGTGTTGTAACGAATTCATTTTTCTCACTCACTGTAACAAGAATAAACTCAATTTATAAGATATCTCAAATCAGCTCAGCAGTTTTCATCATTGTCAGATTAGGTTTATAGCTGTTTTTACATATGCACTGCACTCCTGTCGTACTCTGGACTTTACTCAGGTGAGCTGCACGTGTGAACGGAAAAATCTTAGTCAGACATTACACAGATTTCTTAGGGTTAGGGTTAAAGACATAACATAGACTTCTTCCTGCCAGCCCCCTGGAACAAAGGTTGGAGAGAGACCATGTAGAGGTATTCACAGTATATGCTCAGCACAACACCATTAAATACAGGAAATACTTGCTTGCTTTTTGTTGTTGTACTGTGCTTCTCTTTTTCATGAAACCAAGGTTTTATGCATTACGCATCATTTCTAATCATGTGATTGACTCTACTTTGATGTGCTGCAAAACAAAACACAGCTGATTTCCTCTTTTTGGCTCACACCCTGACTCCTGCCCTCGCTGCGCAGAGACCCTACCTCACCAGAATCAAGCAGACTATTTCCTCAGAGTCAGTCTGTGTGGGTGCTGTATATGTGAAAGTGCAACTCCATGCCAAGTCCTGGCTTGATGGCCAGGAGATAAAAAGGAATGAATGTGAAAGCAGCTCAAATGTTTAGGCTAAATTAAACACATTATCTGAACAATGTTAGATTTTACTAGATTTTAAGAAATTACAGTGTTCTTCCTTTATTGACAGGATAATGCACATTATTTGATCAATACAGTATTCATTTCATTGTATTATTATCATAGTTGTTTACACATGGGCTTTTCTTTAAGATATTAAACTACAACTTGACATCAAAGAGGAAACAACAGGAAACCACTGAAGGTGTTAAAGGAGCTAATGTCATCATAAAACCCACAATTGTCTTAGAGGCACAGTAGAGATGTCAACGTGGCATGAGAAAGTCTGAGTCAAAGTACTGAAAGTGAGGTAATGAGGTGATGATGTGAGTGCAATCTCTTAAGTAGTTGTCAGCCTGTAACCTTGTTAACAGGCTCCTAAATATGAATAAATATTCCAAAATACACCGTTAAACAGTCCTATCTAAGTAAATCAGTTGGCTTCCACCTTCTTCTCCTCTTCTCCATCATCCGTGCAGTCTTTTTTCTATGACAGACACCTGGCATGGACTTGATTTAAGTTTATGTGCTTGGCATATGTGAGACAGAGAGAGGGAGACCTACAGAATCGGTGTGCATTTCAGTACGCACTTGTGTATGTGTGCTGAATTAAGTGTGAAGATTTGGTAACACTGCTATCACTGATAAGCTCATCATTCAAAGCTATTGCAGGTGATGTAAAACAGATGAGGGAACACAAGGTTTCGCAGCATCCATTTTCTATTACATACAAGAGGTTATAGAGAGGACCATCATGGAGAAGGGAGCTTGCTGGTGATTACATCAAACCAATAAAGCATCAAAATGTGATTGAAGGAGCACATCAAGGTCACTTTCTACGGCAACTGACTTTTATGTTGTCGTCCAGACAAACCAGACACCATCCTCTAATTTTCTGTCATTATTACTTCTCAGTTTGGGACTTCTCAAGTGATACAAAAATGAGATTTCAAACATATGTATTTTGTCCTGTAACAGAGCTCCAGGAACATTTTATGTATAATCACATTCATCCTTTTACTGTTGTGTGTGCTGTATGTGTGCGTTTGTGAATATTTAACCAGCACTGCCCTGAACAAGGCCACAGCAGTCATACCCCTCAGCTGGTGTACATTTTGGCTTGTAGTTTCTCTGGTCACTACCATGATCACACACACAGACACACACACACACACACACGGTCACCCTGATGATGGAGATTAATTAGTGCAGACTCCCTGCTGACATGAAAGCCAGGGTCTCCAATTGCACTCTGGGAAGAAATAAACACTGCAAAATTATGCTCTGAAGACAAACACAAATCAAATGCACCAAGGAAAACTTTGCACATACTTACACACATGGGTCAAATGTATCACATGCAATATGCAAAGATAAATTTGTATTGACCTTCATATAGATTCATGAGTTTATACTGTACACTCTGCTGGTAGTGATGTTCACATGACTGTATCTTGACCTTTTCTACATCATTTGAACAACGGATGTATTACAGTCAGTGAAGCAGTGAGCTGAGCCAGATTGAAAAGACGGACACTGCAGTAGATGGTCACAAGGGGAGAGGAATATATAGACAGAGAGTAAAAAGGAAACTTGAAATGCAGAAATGAAGGTAAGGAAATAAAGACAGAGAGATGGAGGAAAGAATCAGGGACAGAGAGGGAAGCTGGGAGGGAAGGATGACTAGAGATTGGTGTCAGTAAGAGGTGATGTATAGAGCAGAGGGAGATGAGAGTGAGCTGGCTTCTCTCTGGGATCCAGTAGTAATGTCCCTTTCCAAAACATCACTCATATTTAATGGAGCACAGCTACCAGGGAAGAGAGAGAAAAGGACAGCACAAAACTCACATGCACGAACACACTCTACTATGGCATATGCAGACACCACAACCCATTACAGACTTGTGCACACTTGCAACTGGTCAAAGCTTGCATGCACAGATGGAGAACACACACACATATACTCTGTTACTCTGACATAGACAGGGTTCTCTGAGAGTTAATGGTGTTGAGACACTGGGGCCTTGAAACTAGAAGCTGCACTCAGCTAGTAAAGGGAGAGAGTGAATGGAGTGACAAAAAGGGGGACGGACTTGGAGAGCACTGGCATGCATACAGTATGAGAATACAGTTCATGTAGTATGTGAGGGGGAAAATGGTATGGCGTGCAGCTGGATGATACTTAGTTTATGTCTTAACTCTATTTAAGGCCACATTTGCCAGAGAGGAGAGACATAAGAGAGGTGAAAACCCAGGAATGCAATTATTGTGTAGAAGAATCGCTTTATAACAAGGAAGGAAAACAGAGAGTGATAGCCACACATCACAGTTAGAAATTTTATTTCCTAGTTTCACCAACCACATAACCACATGTCCCTACGATAAACGACCTTTATTTTTTTTTCTGTAGTGACATATTTTTTTTTAATAGGAGATAAAAGTAAAAGAAACAGTTATTTGTTGGAAATGCCGTATGAACATGTAAAGTCAATGTCAACGATCAATGCAGCTTTTTTTTCCAAAAATAATAAATGTGGTGCTATAAATTTTATCTTCCTAAAAATAAGCTTTGTTAACTTAGTTTTTATGATTAGAGTTGTGTTAGAAAATGCAAGAAACCAGTCACCCTAAACCTTGCAAAAATATTTTACACTTTTTTTTATAATTTCCAACTTTTCCACCTTAATTTACAGGTTCGGGCCTTAATGACGGACAATGGCACGCAATGCGTTTGGTCGCCAAGGAGAACTTTGCCATGTTGACAATAGATGGCGATGAGGCATCTGCTGTGCGCTCCACCTCACCTCTCACCATCGATACGGGAGGAACCTATCATTTGGGAGGTAATGGTCACCCCAACATCTGAGAGAAACACACCCCTCACTTTCTTCTTTATACAATGTTCATTCATTACACTGCTGTCCATCTGTAAGGCTAATGCATGTAATATAAAATATTCACAATACTGTAGAATATGTATGGATGGCAGAAATGGGCAATGTTTGTTTGTTACTTTTTGTGGTTAATTACATGGCTTCTTATTTGTTGATGAATGAAAATGAGCCAACATCATCAACATGGATGTTAATATGCTTTTATATTGTTTTTTACTTAGTATACTCTTATTTATTATTATTATTACAATATTTTAATAGAACATTTTTGTATGAATGTGTTGATATTAGTGAAACAGAGCATTTCTGATATGGACTGTGCTAACTGAGGTCTTATCTGTGCCTGTGTGTGTGCATTGCAGGCTAAAAATATGCGTACAATCAATCTCACTAGAATATATCCCAATATCCCTGTGGCCATAGTTTAGGAAGTTGGTCACTTAGGAAGAGCCCAGACATAACTAGAGCACCGAATATACACAACCACACAAAGGGGAACACAGTAAGACACACACACGCACACACACACACACACTCACACACAAAGCAGCAACAATTTGTCTGAATTAGGAAGACGCCAGGTTAATGATGCCAGGCACTGCTGTCCGTCTGTTGGAAGATGGTCCGTATCTAAGGGTTCATGTGTGACTTTGTGTGTGTGGCTACCTGTATGAAATTACAGTAACTGAGAGAGATAGTCTAGACTCTGATAACTCCATCAAGTCTGTGTCCCTCTCCCTCTATCAAAGTACAATCTCCTCCATCAAGCAAACCCATTTTCCCTGGCCAGCCTATAAGGATCAGAGCACCTCTCACACACATCCAAATTCTTTTAATGTAATGTCCATCTTAATTTCCTCCTCAGTGATATTGATTAAAATTCCCTCAAACACAAAATGACTTTTTTAAAAGAAAAATTTAAAATTATCTCTTTCTTCTCAACATTTAGTCTCCATTTTGATCCAGCTGGTGATTTATTGATTTTGGTAAGCTGAGTTAGGAATCAATAGTGACTGAGAGGAGACAATTTCTATAATGTCTTTACCACTTGAGGATCACAGAAAGAGAGAAAATGAAAGAGTGAAACTGATTAAAGACAGTGAAAGGAGAAAGTAGAAACAAAAAATGATAGGAAGAGTTTCTAGCAGAAAAATAATAAATATTAACCACCTGACAGTCAAGACTTGTAATTTGAAAGAATCTTTAAGAGAAGCCTAGAGGAAAGGTGACAGTCAGGCATTAAATCTCAGAAGTGCAAAACATAATTCATGTAGATACTGATTGTTTCTGTCCCAAAGTAAAAAAGAAAAAAAAAACACTTTCTGTAAGGTGCATGTGTATGAGCACCAATACAATACAGCTACTGGATGTTTTTTCAGAGGCTGAATTGGCAACAACTGTGGGATCTTACTTATTAATTTTACATAACATAATGAAAGTTGAGGGGCAGCCTAGTGGTAAACGCCTGAAGTCTGAAAGTTGCAAGGCATACAAAACTGCTGATTGTTATTATCACAGTACATAGTGATCTAGGTCATTGCTTCACAGGCTCGGGGAGTCATTTTTACTATTTAAACTAATTCTTAGTTCAGTTTTTACATTTCTTCCATGAGGAAGAAACTAATTGTGTACTCTGGCAGGTTAGTTTTGGCTCTGAAAGTTTGATCTTTGACAACTGGACTTTGTTTTGTTTGAAACATGGCCAAGCAGCATGCTCATCTGTCCTCTAGTTTAATGACCTGATTTTGCTTTGTTAATCAATGGCTTGCCTCCCCATTATCACAGATTTACAATGAAGGTTTCACGTCTTCTGAATGTTTGTATGTGGATTAGTGTTAGTGTGTGTGTCTGAGATCTCTGTGTGGGTGTTTTTGACCAAATTCTCTGAAACTCTCAAGCCTATACACAGCTTACAATTTCACAGAATATCCAGAACATTTATTCAAAACACTCGACCTCATCACATTCAGGCTGATTTCCATCCCAGGATTGAGGTAACAGAATAATACAGTCGGTGTATGAAAGATAGTTTAGCTTTTGGCTTGCCCTCAATTACTTTCTCTGACCGCTCAGCTTGATGAGTCAGAGAGGCCAAGCACATTAAGCTGTCCTTAAACTCTCTAACAGTATTGCATCAGCATTTTCTATGTGACCAACACTGTGCTTGTCAATATGCTACAATTAGCAGGAACCTCTCAGTATCATGAAGCTTCTTCTATATACAGGCTTCAGATAATTGCTGAGAGCAATTTTTGTCTGGTCACTCATTCAGGTAGCCAGTAAACTTTATAAACCTTGTTTTTATTGGAAGCAGTTGTTGATCAGTGACACAGACTGAACCAGCACTGCTCCTGCCATGGGATGAGATTAAAATGATGCAGCTTTTTGTACACGCATATTAGCAATTCAGAAGGAATATGTTTCGGGTTGTTTTTTTTCTTCATCTTACCATGGTGAATAGTACTGCTAGTAAGGTGTGATTGTCGTCATTACACCTCTGTGATAACATTCTGGAAAGGCATATCTTCTGGCAAGAGTATAAAACCATTTCTAAAGCTGTCAGTGTTCCCAGGAGCACAGTGAATAATTGAGAAATGGAAGGTTTGGACTCACCAAACCTTATGTGAGAGTTGACTGATCTGTCCAGACTGAATACTTGTGTTAGAATGGCCCTGGTGGTCAGAGAGGTCACCAAGAAACCGGCAGTCACTCTAACAGAGCTTCAGAAATCATCTGCAGAGATGGGAGAACTAACTTCAACAGTGAGGCTTTCATGGTAAATCGGGTATAGATAGAAGCTACTTGAAGTAAAAGGTACATTTTATGACTAGTTGAAGTTCAACAAGCTGTATTTAAAGGACTGAGCAGAAAGATTATCTCTCTGTATCTACACAGAAAGTGTGACATGAGCAACACATTAGCAGCAACAACTCTGATGAACTCTGAAGGTTTTCAGGAGCTGTTCAGACCGTAGTTGAACCATGTTTTGGAGGTGCTCATGACAATAGTGAAACATAAGCTGATACGCAGGTTGTGTAGACACCTGGGTTTATTAAAACAGATGAGATCAGGAGCATGGAGATGGCAGCCTCATGCTTGGTTAGGCTAGGACCTGTATTTAAAACTTTATCCTTCATCTTCACCACACAGTCAAGAACACAATCCATGGCCACAGACAATTCCACAAGAACAGTACATTGGTACCAAGTCGATACAAAAATTATAAAAATGTGATAGCACACTTTTTTATGTACTGCCTTTCTATGGTAGTAGCTGTCATAGGCAGTGAGAAATGTGATTTCTCTGGCTCTAATGAGGCAGAATAATAACCCTACATTTTTAGTCCGACATTAAACACAAAGATAAAAGAAGGAAGGTAATGTAACATGGTGAAAGGTGTCGACACAGGCGGCAACAGGTCTACTGCAGCTTGTTGAAAGGAAAAATGCCAAAAGTCATGTATGGAGATATTTAGCATTTGACCAGAATCACCACAAATAAGACGTCTATTGTCAATATGCAAACAGTGTCTGAGAGCTTCAGATGAAAAGAGGAGAAACTTAGCTAAGCATATCAGTGACAGACATCCAGATCTTTTATGCTACTCGTATTGTTGGAACTGCAATATCTGAATCTTTAGTACATAATACACAAGATGTACACAAAGACAAATGTTAGCTTGTTTCAGTTAACAGAGCATAGTGCATGAATAACAAGATTACTAATAAGTTATTCCAAATTACTAAATACCAAATATTCTTGTGGTTCCCTGACTCAATGTCAACATTTTTTACACATATCTGCTTTGATTACTAGAAAGTTTTAGCGATAGTAGTAGTAGTAGTAGTAATAGCAGTAGTTATTTTCACCCCTGGCTTTACATGATAATCATGATCTCCTAATTGTTTCACTTTATCAGCAGATCAGAGGGATGCATTTGTTACATTTATTTCTTTATTGCTGTGGTGTCAAAATAGTATCCAGAATGGAGGATTTTTTATTTTATTCCTACCAAACAATACATTTTATTGCACTGTGACATCACAGACAACACAAAACAGTAAGTGCAACATTTTTAGATGAAATATGATTGCTGATGAGTTGAATTGCTGTGTATTAATGTCATTTGACAGTACGGTCTTGTTGTACACATTTCTGGTGATTTTTACTTCTATAATGTCTCCCAAAGGGTAACGACTATGTGAGTGTAAAGGATGAAAGGAATCACTTATCTCTTAGACATTGTTCATTATGTTGAGCATATTTCTCACATTGCATCTTATCTTATCTTATTTTGCCAGTCAGTTCCTTTCAGTTCTTAAAATAAAAAATTTCAAACCATGCTGTTATGTCAGATGTGTGTGTGACTTTTAAGGACTACAGTCTGGCAGGGCTGATTTTCGTGTTGCCAGATAAAATATGTTCTCCGTTGGTGCTTGGGGGAGCTGCTCAGTTGCAAAGACAGGGAAAGTTGAGGGAAAGATGAATGCAGCCAAATACACAGAGGTCCCTGAACAAAACCTGCTCCAAAGAGCATGCAAACTCACACTGAGGCAACATTTCACCTTACAGCACAGCAGTGACCCGAAGCATGCAGACATTACAGTGCTGAAGTAGTTTTGGGACAAGCCTCTGACTGTTCGTGGGTCATCAAGACTTAAACCTCATAGAACTTCTGCAAAAAGACACCTCCCACCCACTGTACCAATCGGGTATGAGACTAATTGTTTCTTTAGGAGCTTCTACAAAGTACTTAATCAATGAGAGTTTTCAATTACTGATTAGTAAAGACATTAAAAAATTTCCATGACATTTTATTGTAGATTACTGATATTTTATTCATCTATTTAAAACATTATCTACAACACATTAAATTGGGCAAAAAGTGAAGCAGTCCGAATACTTTATGAGGAAACTGTCATCAGATGTCAGAGGAATAAATATATTTATTTCTTTTAACTATTTTCTTTGATGGCTTCACTCTCTCTCACTGCCTTCGTTCTCTACTGGATTTCAGTTTATATTCTCCTCTTCTTTTTTAGGACCTCATCCTCTTCCCTTTCCACTCATCCCTCTTATCTACTTTAACCGGGTCAAGTCCTTCATTTGCCTCCCTCCTCATCTCCACCTCTTTATCCACAGAGTGTGTGCTTTTAGAAGCAGTCTCCTGAACCCAAAGCCCATTTTACGGGGAGTAGTTTCTTATTCTTGACAGTGGGCTTAGAGAAATTAGTAAGTGACTGGCGCACGACATCCTGAAATTTAATTTCTCAAGAGGGACGTTAGATGGACACACACCAACACATGACAAAGTCATGCACTTTTCTGGGGACATATTGATATACTGTACTAATGAGGGAGTCAATTATGGGACATTTCACCCTGAATCTTGCTGGTATTTTACAAAAATGTGTATACTTTGTTTTCTTTATAGGTTTTGCAATCTCCACTTTCTTACCACTTTTATGACTCTTATGATTTATTCCAAACATTGTCACAGCTTTTCTTAGCAGAACGCTTTCACATCCCATTTGCTTTATGTTCATGAATAAATGGGTCTTATAGTATTTTCGAGTAGTAAACATTGCTTTTCCACTACTATGTATTGTGTACAGTGAAAGAAATATTTTAAACTTTTAATGTTTTAAAGCACTGCCAAGACTCTTGTTTGAATGCAAAGAACATGTAGTGTTACCTAATAGTCACTGTATATAAGTTATAATTACAACATGTAGCAAGACGTCTACATGTCTCATCTACATACTGGAGCTGCTTCCCCTCTTGAAGCCTGTGATGAATTAGACATGACTGACACCCACATTTATCAAACAGTGCAGGTTCATATTGTACTGCACATGTACAATATGAACCTTTTTTGTGCGTGTGTGTGTGCCCACACTGCAGACGCATATTTATGTGCATATTGTCTTTGACATGTGCGTAGCAGTGTTTGACATGCATACATGTCATGTTCCTTTTCAAGGCGCCTCTTAAGGTGCTCTAGGCATTGCAGAACTGTACTGTATTTTAGAGTTAAGAAAAAAAGAACGAGGAGATACAGCTGCAGTTGCTTAATAGATAAGCATAGAGGTGAGTTTGAATTTTGTGAGAATATATATAATGTTTTGGCAATACTTTTTGCCTGTACTGAATATGTTGTAGAGTCACATCTTCAGAAGATTTGCTTAATTTCTACTTCTCAGCGCTTTGGCTGATTTCCTGCCTAGCTCTGTTAGCAGCAGGTACATCTCACTAAGCGTGCTGGGAGGGGGAGACAAATATTCTATGGCCTGAAAGCCGGTCATGTCAGGCTGGTGTGTTCACGTAGAAAGAGCTAGTGCTGGTCTTTGAGTGTGTGTTGGGAGGCAGTGATAAAAGTGGATTGTTGCTGCTGTTCCAAATCCTGAGGATAGCGAACACAGCATGTAGTTTAAGCTACAAATTAAAACCACAGAGCATTGTTTAATTCAGGAAAAAAATAAATAAAATATCCTCAAACATTTTCAACTTGGATTTAAGCTATGGCTGTGTGTAATAGTTTATACAGATATATGACCAAACGTACAGTACTGTATGCTTTGTTTACCACGTGTTTGTCCCTGTGATATTCTACCAGCATCAGTAACTTTTTATTACCTGAGCTGCATTAATTTTTGTGAAGCAGAACATAAAAAAGTCCCTTAAGTTTTCATGGGCAAATAGAAATGTTTACATGATGGAGTAATGCAAGCTGAAATAATAACACTTTAACAAGCTATTTCATGGCTTTCACAGAAAGAGAAAACATAGTGTTTCAGTGACCACATTTAAATCATGACTACTTTCAGTACACATGTAAATTGAGGGAGATCCTTTTGTTCTGTGGAGGCCAAGTGATTACTTGCAGGTGCTTAGTAGACTGTTTTGTTTCCTTATCCAAGATAGGATAAGGTTTCAGCAGACATTTAGATAAAAAATAATTATACATGTCTTCAAAACAGGCACCCAAAGTTTGGTGTATGGTGTGGTGTAGTTTAATTGGCAAAACACCTCTTGGATGTTTACGTACAGAGAATAACTGAGCAGTCAATCCTCTGTCAGTTTTCACGGCCTAGCAACATACATCCATCCACCAACCTCCATGTTCCATGCGTTGCTCCGTTCGTTCTGCCAACCTGTCAGGAAGACTCTATTTCCTTTGAATTGATATGCTATCTACAGGACACAAAGTCCTGCCAACCAGCTGTAGTCTGCTCTGTTTCCAATCTTCTGTCTCCCATTCCATCTCTCCCTCTCTTCCTTTCTTTGTCTGTCTGTCTTTTACTCCTGTGGAAAGACAGCAGACAGATGTGGCAGGAGAAGAGACAGATGGCATGGATGACAGGGGAATTCAGGGAGAGGAATGAAAATCATAAGATGTGAAAAAAGAAATGAATTTAGCACAAACACCCACATTTTACTTTTTGTTTGCTTTATTTGTTGGCACAACAGCAAACACACACACACACACACACACACACACACACTGTAAATGCCCTTGATAATAAGCCTCTTTGAAGTTTTGGCCTTGAGGCTGATAGGCAGGCCAGAGAGTGTGACAGCTTATAACATCACAATGATGGAGATGTCATTGAACAGCAGTGTTTTATGAGTGACCTGCGCACTGGCAGAGATTAAATTCCAGGATAGTGCATGCACACTACGATAATACACCTGCAATATAGTACACAGGTACATGAAGACATATCTGTAAATGTAGAATGCACACACACCAGCTCTATATCTATGAGCACATAGATTTGTCCTAGCCTTGTCCATTTCATTCAAGGCCCAGTGCTATGCCGGATGGATCATTGACTCCTGTATGTCAAAGTACTATATATAATAAAACCTGTATGTCCTCCAGTATATTGCAGGAGTAGTACTAGTATTAAGGCTAATGGTATTGTGGATACGCTCTAAAAGAAAAGGACTGATGAAGGTTCATGGCTGTAAAAGTGACAACAACCATGTGCTGGATAGTTTTGTTGCTGCTTGTCAAGGTGATGCTGTTGTTAAATTTTATGTCTAATGTCTACTTCTGCAGGGGGTCTTCTTGTCATGTGTTTTAAATAATGGATCAAAAGAGCCCATCTTTATTGTCTTCACTCTTATACTTCTATCACTTACTAGTTCAAACACAAGCTGCTATGCATTTCTTTGTTCCTTTCCTGCCTTTTAAAAGTGTGTCAGTGTATTCATGTCCAATTCTCTTTGATTTGTAATACCAAAAAAACATATGATGTTTAATGTTTTGTTTCTTGTATGGGTTTCAGGGTATTTTCTCCAGACGCTGTTGCCACCTTCCCAGCGTTCATTCCAGGGCTGCATGCAAGCAATCCTAGTAGATGACCAACCAGCTGATTTGCATGCGGTGGAAAAAGGCACTGTGGGAGCTTTTGAGAACGTCAGCCTGGACATGTGTGCAATTATAGATAGGTAAGAGTGATAATTCCTGCATTCATACACAGCCACAGTCATTCATAAATCAAATTAAACATTGCAGGGCACAAAGGCGATGAGTGTCATAAATCAAGCGCTTTCAAATTGTGAGAGTCATACAGTATAGTAAACAAGACTATGTACATCCTCTGTGAATTCTTAACTGGAAATGTATAGCCCAGGACTTTGGTTGTGTATATGTATATTACTACACAAGAATAAGTTTGTGTGTGGCTGTTTTTTGTGAGCTTGTCAAATGGGTATATTTGATGGACTTGTGTGTAAACACTAAATTGCTTGATTTACACTGAAAGTGAAAAGTGGGTTTCAACATCTGAAAACACCATGAGCTTACTTAAACTTCAAAAATGAGCCACACAATTCTCCATTTCATTACTGCAACTTCTGAAGAGCATGTCCCATTGATGGCTCACTGGAAGCATTCATTACAACTTGTTGACATTTCAATTTGTTTCCTTGTCGTGGACTAAACATAGATATTGGGATGGATTTGCCAAATATGGAATCATCCATGACTTGAGTTCAATTTGAATGTTTCATTACATGGAATCAGATGTTTTCTGCAAAACATTTCAACTTCATTGACTGCTTCAACCAGTGTTGGATGAAGTACTCAGATCATTTACTTACATGTAAAACGTAAATATATCATAACTACAGTGTAAAATATGAATGGAAGGATTAGGGTCACAATAAAAAGAAATATTTTTCTTATATATTAAAATATTTGGAGATACTTGAGATTAAAGTCACAACTCAAATATATATTTTACGGTGGCCATAGCCCTCGTTCATAGTAGAAATACTCTTTTTGTAATATACTCTTTGTTTGTAATATTACTTAAATAAAAGTACAAAAGTATTAATGCAAAATGCTATGCAGAATGGCTCTATTGATATTATTGTACTATGAGGCTTTTTGGATATAACAAATGTTCATCACTTGAATGTTGCAGCTCATAACAGTGAAACGAATTTTAACACTTTATACTCGGCTTGCAAAATTATGGAAAAAATCATAATTATGTTTATTTTATTCAATATTGAGATTACAACCCTATTCGCTGTTTTGAATCTAATAATTGTAATTTGAATTAGTTACTGTATGTAACACTGGATAGATTGCTTTTTAAGTATGAGTTTAAACGTCAGTATAAATTCCCTGTTTCCATGTTAAATAAGACTCATAGTGAATGTTGGACATTCAGTGGTACTGATAGCAGGCTGACAGTGGCCAGATGTTTAGAGCAAACGCACATAAAGATCTTCTTCATGTCCACAACATTGTCTTATCCTTTCTGCTTGAAGTATTGCTCATCTTCATTACTTGAAATGTTGTATATCAGCCCTGCAGTACTTGGACCCTGTTCTGACATAGAAGATGAATGGCTGCAGTGTTACCATCTCACTAATCAGAATGTCTTTGAAGGCAGTTCAATAGCCCTGTCTGACCTCTTCTTTATCAATGTCATTCCACTGTGGGATTCTGTTTAGACTGATATGGTGGAGGAAACAAAACGCACATACATTACCCCACAGACACACTCTCATGACGCACACAGGAGCACACAGTGTGCATGCCAATTCCTGAATCCTGTTATTATAAAATACCACAACACAGATTTTCCTTTTTTCTCATACAAAACCCAGAGTATATAGAGAGGTAGTATGTTTACTGCCGTACTCACAGATTACCAAGCATAATGTCTTTTGTGATTGTTGGTGCTCATCAGTTGCTGCAGCCTGTTGTGGTTACACAAAGGTATTTTATCTGCACTTGTTAGCCTGCTAAAGCTGCAAAGCAGTATGACACACTTGGACCAAAAGCATATTATATATATTTGTATAATATATAGTTTTTTGTTTGTTTGTTTTGTTTTGTTTTTGTTTGTTTGTGTATTGTTGTTGGTGAGGACATGCAATACCATACTGAGAAAGTCACTGTTTAATATAGTCTGAATGGAAAATGAATTTGCAGTGAGCTCAGTCCTTTCTTATTATAAAGTCCATAACTTTTTTTCATTTCATTTTTTTGAAAAGCAGCATCACAGTAGGAACTCTTTATGTTTGCTGTGGCTTTTTGGAGCTTACAGGTTCAGGTTTGTACAAACCCAAGAAGATGACTGTAAGTTATTACTTTGAAAAGTCATTTTTAGTTGAATGGCAGGTGCATGTGTAATAGTGTTACCCGAGGTGCTTTTTCTGTATCAGTCAAC
>OMLM01006221.1:86302-101531 GCA_900302695.1 Helostoma temminkii | reverse complement strand
AAAGTTTTTTTTTTTTTTACAGAGGTGAATGATTATATTCCAGATGTCATTTCTGTTCCTATATTTTTCTCCAGCCGCTATGTCCCTCATGTCCCTCCACCATTCTATACATTATATTGTAATTCCTACTTGCATACACACATAAAGTAGACATACATTAATAAAGCATACCTGCGTTTCTTTTCTTTCCCAACTATTTCAGCCTTTGTTGCTTCAGCATGTCCTTTCTTTGGCTTTTAAAAAGAAAGCAAAATATTATTTTGTAGACACAAAAGTACTGTATGTGTATATGCTTTATTTAAGATGCTTTACTGTCAGTGAGTTAGCCATATGTTAAGCTCACTTTTAAATGAGCTTTAAGGTCACTGTACGACCACAGTGATCATAATGTTTACCTCAAGAATTGGTATGTATCTGTGCTGTCTGCTATTTTAATGAGTCGCTGTTTGTTTTTCCTCCAGCTGGCTTTTCTTTTAACATCACTTTGATTCATTCAAAGACTGAGATATTTTAATCACAGAACTTGCATGTGTGTGTGTGTGCGTTTGTGTGTGTGTGTGTGTGTGTGTGTGTGTGCGCGTGTATTACAGAGCCCTCAGATCCATCTCCACCTGAGCTGCAGGCAGATCAAACCACAGAGCTTTGATCAGTTCAGAATTTAGATGGTATTAAAAAAGAACAACAGTAATGTTGGTGTTTACACACCTTATTCCCAGACATTTTAATGTGAACGTGGATTTTCAACGGTTCCTCCTGTTTTTGTAAAAAAAAAAAAGGTCCTGGGTGTCATTATAGGCAGGTATGCAGTTTTGTTTTCTTAAAACAGAGTTTTGTCTCTGTTGTCATGCAGGTTCATAATAATAGCTCATAGCTCATAATTTCCTTCTGCTAACCAGCAACTTGCACTCAGATGCTATAATAATCAGTGAAAACATATTTTGATGCATGGAAGGACAGGGCTAACACTAAAATAAAGTAAATAAGCAACTCACTTATGATAATAGTAAAAAATGGTCTTTAGATTTTCAAATATTTTTTCCCCCTAAATTAATAGTTTTGGCATTGTTTGCATGTCAGTGTATGAAACTGTAAATCTGAGTGAAGGAAATCCATATTTCTGAGACTGAAAGTCTTGTGTGTAGTCTCAGCTGGATGTTAGAAGCCTCCAAATGTAAATTGCTTATAAAGAACCTCCTGCAGTCCAAAGAGACTCAATGTGTAAGGTTCAATTAACACATTTAAGAACTTCCTTTCTTTAAGACTATTTTTTCAAATGTAACTCTTTGCATAACCTATACACTATCTAAGCATTGTTTTATGGAATATATATGTTTATTCATTTCGCTGGCAGTTTTTTTTAGCTCAAGGCTAATTCACATCAAGCTTATAATAGTATAATAATATATTAGTAATAATACATTGTTTTGATTGGTGTTTTGGTAGCATTGTTGGCAGTGAACTTACAGTATCCAACATAAATAAAAAAATATGTTTTTATATTCTTTAGTGCTTATTGGGAAAATGTATGAGGTATTTCTCATGTAATGTCATGTTATGAACATGTTTCATGTTCATAACAGTAATATAACCAATATGTTGTTCCAGTCGTATGTGCTCTAGTTTTCATTTAAGACATCATGTGTCATATAATTCTGTCTCCCTCACTGTCTCTCCAGGTGTATGCCTAACCACTGTGAACATGGTGGACGGTGTAAACAAACATGGGACAGTTTCAGTTGTACCTGTGATGGAAGAGGATACACCGGAGCCACGTGCCACACTTGTAAGTGTGTGTGTATTTTTCAGTTGCTATCAAATTCTATTCCTTGTGTGATTTTCCCTTCCTCTGCTCGCCTTTGAGTGATTAAGCTGTTTCTCTTTCCAAAGCCACAATTCACAGCAGAGGGACTGCTGAACTTTTGAAGTGTTCATAAGCCAGTTTCCGACTGTGTTGTGTGTTTTGTTCTGGCCTGAGAAAGGACAATGTGACCAAAAGCAGCACACAAAGAGAACACAAACAAACAAGCTGAAAGAAATTTCTTAGAAGTCTTAAAAAAATTCAAAAGGTTATGCCTCCTGCCATATGCCAAAATATGTTCTCTTTTATATGAGGCTAAGAGAGATAGAGAGAACATTTGCTGTTTATATGCAACCAAAAGCAAATAATATAATGAAGTGTGAGAAAATTGGAAGAACAGAGAGAGTGAGAAGCAGAGGGTGGAAAAGGACATACTATTGCAGAGCAACAGCTTGAATAAAATTAAACGGGAAATGAAGTATAGGCCATAAAACTACATTTTTACAAAATATCTACTTTGCATATTTCTACTACTGCATATTTCTCTATATGTTTGTCAGTATTTATAAAGGACTACTTCACAGCTGTAACCTGGAGATTATATCTGGTTTGGGACTGGAAAGTTGTAGCTAAAATCTGAGGGATTGAGAGGGAAAATGCATGAGTAATGCTTTTCCCTTTCCCCTCCAGCCAATGTTGACATGCCCTTGAGCAAGAAATTTACCTTCAAATTCTCATTTGAGTCAACATAGTCAGTGGCCAATAGTAAAAGGCTGCATGTACACCTTGTGTAACCTTTAAAAGTAGTATGACTTTACAAGTTCAACTGCCAACGCACAGATCAACCATACTTTAAACTCCCAGGGTGAAGGCGTCCAGTGATCTTTATGAAATTTTTGTAATGAAAAGTGTTGCTGTGTGCAGGTCAAAATCTGATGCAGCTTGTGGCAACCAGGCACAATGTTAAAGACCAGCGGAATACATTGTAATTGGATGGGAATGTGATGAGCGGGTGGAGATGAGGCCGACTTCAATAACAGCCAGTCTTTTCATCTCAGTGTTTTTAAAAACAGCAAGTGAGGGAGGGAGGCTGAGGTCTGTGAGAGAATGTTTTCATCTCTACGAATGTACGAATTTTCAAAATATTACACTATAAATCTCAATTATATTTTAATCATGGTGGTGGCAGTGATTCAGTGGGTAGAGTGGTCATCCATGATTTCTTGTTACCGCTGATTTCATCTTGTTTGTACAAGGATGTGTCTGTATGTATTGTACAGGTACGCCATTGTTACAAAAAATAGGTACCCTGTATATTCAGTTCAATAACACGATACGTTGAGGACTATTATCTAAAGAGTGACCGAAATGGTAGCTACCACTCTCATCATTGTGTTCTCTCTAAATTCACCACACTGTTAGCAGATGGTAAAAAATAGTGTATCTGTTGGTTCTGATTAGTGTCCAGAAGGCAGAAGGCAGCACATGAAACTGCCAGACAGGATGGACTGTGCTTTGTTGCTTTGTTGGAGGTCAGACGAGATGCTTAATGGAATTTCCATGATTGTACTGCTACTGTACTGCTTAACCCCCTTTAATGAACCTTTTTGTTTAACATTGAAAGAGCCAAAACAACAGATAAAAAAGAGAGTAAGGACAATTTCAGTGAAAGCTGAGTAGAACAATGTTATCAAAGTTCTGTCAACCTCAAACTTCTTTATGTGAAACAGTCAGTCAGTCTTTTTAGACTGAAAAGACATTTTCTTGCACAGCATGTCTGCACAAATGACAACTTGTGGTTCAATTATAGCACCAATGTATTTAAAGAACTCAACTGTGTCTACTGATTGTCTGTTTTTTACAGTTCTGACAAAATCTGGTACTGTATATTAAGGCTAAAATCAATATTCAATCAATATTCTACTCACCCCAGTTGGTTGGGGCAGATGGTCAACCATCGTGTCAGAATTTTCTTCCATTCTTCCTGTCCACTGTCACCCACTGTCCAGTGTTTTTTCTACAAATATTACTACTATTACTACTACTTATTCTATATTATTGCTATGTCATCTGCAAACCTCCACATATGATGATTCTCTAGCTTGCTGATATAAGAGAGGACAGGGAACACAGCCCTGTGGTGAACCAGTTGATATACAGCCTACAGCATAACTGTCATTTCGGCATGTACATGTGCATTGCTAAACTCCTGGATGAGAAGAATGCTATCTAAAAGAAAGATAAAACCAATAATCCAGTAGTCAAAGGGTGTAATGAAGGAGAAAAGAATTTTTATTAAAGGGCAGAGAAATAAATGAAAAAAATGATAACGATAATACAAAGCAAATAAAGGCAGAGAAAAAACTGAGCTTTAGGTCTATGAAGAGTCACGTTTTAATCAAAAAAGTTTCACTCCCAGTCACACTTTCACTTTGCTCTTTGAAGTGTAATTCCTTCCTTTTCCTCTCTGTTTGTCTGTGTGTAGATCACATAATAACACATACAACAGCACAATGTCGTTATTGTAAAGCTAACAACCTGATGCTACGTGTTTACGTGTAGAGGTTTATGGTGTTTCATCATTTAATAAAGATTTGTCTCTGATACCATTTGGTTGTCTATTATATACATTCTGTGTGTGTATGTGTGTTAGTGCATGAGTGTGTGTGTTTTCCCAGAAGACGCTAGAAATTTGCATTATGACTTCATCAGCCATGGATTATCATTCCTGATTTTTAACGCCCCTACACAGCCTCTCACTTTCCACTCATCTCTCTTTACTTCACCCTACTCTAGCTATCTACGAGCCATCATGTGAAGCCTATAAGCATTTGGGAAGGTCATCTGATACCTACTGGATTGACCCCGATGGCAGCGGACCACTTGGCCCCTTCAAAGTCAACTGCAACATGACAGGTGTGTGTGTGTGTGGGATCTCCTGCAATGACTGCATGTGTGTCACTTCCTCCTGTGACCTGTGAGGGAACAAAACTATCCAGCCCTGCTCATCCTTAACCTCAGACAGCAGCACTCCTAACCTGCCATAGCTAGGGTTTCCATGGCAACACAATCACAGCTACTGACATTTTAACTGACAGACCAGCCGCCACGAGCACACACATGCACATACACATCCACACACACTTAAAACACATATGAAACAGACCTGTTATGCAAATCCTCAGAGTGCTCCAATGGACTGAGTGACACTTCTGTCACACACATATAGTCACATGCACTTGCCCACCTGTGCACACACACACAGGCAGACAGAGTGGAATAAATAGATAGTCTGGAACAGCAGAGCACACAGGCAGAGCAAAGGCAAGACTTTTAATGAAATGTCACTGCACTCCACTGGCTAGCCCCTTAGTCACGCTGAATAGCACATTCACACACACCTCAGAAATGTTAAGAGTTTTCACCTACACATACGCACACCACAGAGACCTGAAACACACACATCCCCTGGCTAAAAGGGTGAATGAACAGGGATATGTCTGAGTGACTAGCTCATGCTATAACTGCACAGAAGTAGCTATTAAACACTGGTGTCTCATAGTTATAAGTTAGAGAAAGAACTTCATTACCATGACTGCTTAACTGCCATCTTTTCTGTGTATGCATATGTGTCAATACTTTAACAGGTGACTGAATCTATTGTATGTGCGTATATGTAACAGTAAATAAACAAAATATTACTGTGTAGCATATTAAATTGTTGCAGTTGCATATGCTGTAACTTACTAACATTTAAATCATATTTGTGTGTTTGTATGTGTAGAGGACAAAGTATGGACAACAGTTATGAACAACCTGCCACCCAAAACTGTAGTGACTGGATCCAGTAAAGAAAGACGTACTGTCCTACAGGTCAACTACAGTGCCTCTATGGACCAGGTAAGAAACACTCACGCAAGTGTAGAGAGTCTTGTTACTATTTTTTTTGTTAGCATTTGCACTTTTAAGAAAAAAATAAACATGTAAAATGTATCATTTTTCTATAAAAAACAGTAAGTGATATCATAAAAATGCTATGGAAAAACAAGCTTTATTAAATATGCATTATTCAGTAGTTGGAGAATATGAGATTAAAAAAAAAAAGTTTTAAGAAAAATATTTATGGATTTGTACCCAGCAGGTTCCAATCTAAGAAACTCTATATAAACACAACATACATTTTTGCAGATTGTGTCATTGGATTATGAAAAATGATTTGGTGAAATGAAAATGAAATGATGTCGTATTAGAATCTCACCATGTCTCAGGTCCATTAACTATTATTTTTACTTTGTTCATCTGTGCTATTTAGCTATCACCTGCACAAATGTGTGACACAGTAACACCTCAGTCTTTGTTTCCTAAAAACTGCAGAGAGAAATCTAACTAACTTCCTGGAGTTGATTCTAAATATGGTTATCACCTTTCTCATGGTACAATGCTGCACCTTGGAAAACAGTGTATTTATTAAGTCAAGTAATAGTAATGCTTTAATCTTTCTGGTTAGTGATTATAGATTGCACTTTCAATCTGCTCTCATTCAAAATCAAAAAGTGTACAGACTTAGGAGGATTTCAACACTCCAGTGAGGTGTGATGGCATTATTATTTTTTACCTGCACAGTGTACAAGACCACTGTGTTCCATGGGATGACAGGGTTTGAGTGGCATATTCTTTCTGTAATTATGTTCCCCATTTTCATCTTCTCTAAATCATGGGGAAGCTCAATTAAAACAACATTACAATGCACTTTCCTTTATTTTGCGCCTCAATAATTTGTTCTTACTTGAAATTGACCTGTCTGGCTGAATAAGATAAAATGAAAACACATATCCTTGCTTATGTTTCCAGGTGACAGCCATCACCACCAGTGCAGAATACTGTGAGCAGCAAATTGCCTACAGCTGTCAAAAGTCCAGGCTCCTCAACACTCCAGGTAAAGGCAGAGAATGCCATCTTCTTTCACTACTCACTCAAACACATGTATATAGCACAGAGACAGACAGATGTTTGTTTTTTAACACAGTCCCATTTTGATAGGATATTCATAAGAATAGAACCAAGTCTTCCCATAATTTCTCCTGAAATGGAATACTGTGGGAAGGACAAATTTAAAGGGAAACTCTAAATCCATGAGTGGGGAATGCAAGTCTTTCCACATGAGGTCCATGAATGGTTTGATGCCAGTGAATGGCACGACTTAGCCTTCACTGGATCTTAACAGAACACTACCACTTTTTTCCTTTTTATATGTTGTCCATCTATATCTTTGAACTATACTCATCCTGTGTGTACCAACTCAAATTACAAATGAAAGTAGTGAGACAGACTGTTGGCAATGAGTTTGGCCTGGCTGCACTCATTCTGAGTAGATTAACTTGGATTACATTCATTTGCATTCGATTTGTTTGGACTCAGTCAGTTTGGCTGTAATTCACTTGAGCAAGGCCTAGTACGGGTTTTGTGTCAGTTTAGTTCCGATTAGTTTGGCCGGCTTATGAAATGGTTAATTTGTGTAAGGTTTGCCTGGATTAGATACGTTTGATTTGTGTTGTGGCTGGCACTGGTGGAGTAAACAGGGTTTTCACTAGCTTGCAGCTGTGTAGCTGCGTCTGGCAATGACAGAAGAGACAAGGCTGTAGCTTTTTATGTTTTTTACAGTTTATGTTAAAGTGTGGTATTTAAGTCAATATCTTGCTTGAGTGTGTGTCTGTGTCTGTGTCTTTGTGTCTCTGTGTGTGTCTGTGTGTGTCTGTGTGTGTGTGTACGGCAATTTTCCTGTGATTGTGTGGACAAAATTTAGTAAGGGGAAATGGCCAGCATAGGAGTGTGTGTACAAGTGTGTGTGTTGTGTGGACAAATTCTAAGTTGCTGTGAGGACAATTTAGCAACAATATTTCAAATGTTCAAAGGATTGTTTGAGGGATAAGACAAAGTGTTTTCATTTCCTGGTCTAAATTAGTGGACCACCTGATCAGTTTTCTGCTTGTTTCAGTTTTCCAAGTGAACCAAAAGGCATCATCACTAGTCATTCAGGAATATTCTTGTATAGTCATTGGTGAAATGAATGTAATACATGAACAAGAAAATAAACATTGTAAGAACATCCTGTTCTGATCTGTCTATGGATGAATGTTCCTGAGAGAAATGTTGCTACATGGACCAACTGCACAATTATGCAATTATGAACATGTGCTCGTAATCATGGTAATTATCTGGGTGACATACCAAGAAAAACTCTGCCAGCAGAATGCTAAATGGACTTTTTTTTTTTTTTTAATCTGTTGGGCTGGATCGAGGTTGGATCATACACACAACAGACAAATTGCTCCAGAGTTTGGGACAGACTTAGGCCAACCAATTAAGGGTCTTGATAAAGTTGTTTTGGTCTGTACCCAAGTACAATTGCTGTGTTAAGAGCTGCCCAGGCAAACCCCAGTAAGGATGAAAATGAGCCAGCGTTTAATTCAACCCAGTTGAACAAGGTAGGTGTGAAAAACTCCTATGGTTAAGGTTAGATTAAGTTTTACTTTAGGGACTGAGAGTAGGTACATATATGTGAAGCTTAAGGTTAAGGCAAGGGGCTAATCCATCACAATTAATTGCCTAAACCCCAACCTTTATGTCACCGTAACCCAAACCAAAATGTTATTCTGACCTTCATCCCAAAACCAGGTGTTAACCACCAAACAACCATTTGATGTTTGAAAACCGAAAAATATCCTCATGACATTGGTATCCAACTAAACTTTTTCAATATAAATCAAAAGATATGTGTTTACACACAGACCCACCTCAGGGAATAACTTCATGAAGACAAGACTCTATGGGCAATTAGTGAGTGAGGTAACAGAAAGAGGGCGAGAGAGGATGAACAGTTGATTGTGGGTTCGTTAGATGCCTGTGTATTTTTGTGTGTGTGTGTGTGTCTATGGTTCTTGATTGACTGAGTAGGAATAAAGCAATAGGTGGCTGGTAATAGTTGGGTATTAGTGCAGCAGACCAAAACTTTGCAATTAACCTCCGTGCTCCAAGAGATGGCACCTACACCTACAAACACAGTGCGCTTACACAAATGTGCACACAGTAATACACACACTCTCAATATTCTCTTTTTTGCTCTCTAGCTGAAAAGTATGTTGTGTGAACACACATACATGCGAGTACCCCTCCCTCAACCAAACACACAAACACAGTGAGTCAGCCCTTCATTAACTAGTCTGCTCCTAATTCACTACCTTGCAAGTTAGGGAAATCCAATTACCAGTCAAGAATGAGTGAGAAAGTAGCACAGGGAAAAATCATTTACCCAAAAATATGCTTCATAAATTAGCTGTCAGCTTTCATCAAATTACACTGTCAACAGCATTTCCACTCTGAACCACAGCATACACACACATGGCTAGACGTACACAGAGACACACACAATTGCTCCTCTTCCACGTCCACTCTTCTCCCCTTCCAGATCTCATCTATTACACTAGGGCTGGCATTTTGTAGCTAAATGAACCGTTAAATGGGAATTACATTCTGCCACCAGTGACACCAGTAATTTGGAAGTTAGGTCGTAATTGTTCTAATTGTTTGACCCCTGCCTCACCTACTTAACATATTCCGTCCTTTTATCATCTTTTATCACCTCTCTCTAACTCGAACAGTTCCTGCACCTGTGAGCACACACAGCTTGTCCCTGTCCAACATCTAGTCATTCACAGGATGGGTAGATAAAAATAATGGAAGTGCTCGATGCTGATGCATGCAGCCACACACACAAAGACACCATTCAAACTGACAAAGACATTCATCCACGATTTCCTTTTTCCCTCCTTCCACCGCCCTCTCCTTCTTCCATCTCATCTCTTCTTCTCTCCTCTGCTCGCAAACATCTTCTGCATCCACATTTATGAAATCCTGTCCATCGGTTCTCTCCTCCTACTTCACGAATTCCTATTTATCTCCCCTGTCCTGTCTGCTTTCTCCCTCATACCATTTGCCATTTTTAATTTCTCCTATTTTTATCTGCAATTTTGCCTTTTTATTCCATTTTAGATCAAAATTTTACAATATAATTCCCTGTCTCCAATTCAATTTTTTATGTGTGAATCACAGCTTTTAGATGAAAATTAGTGCCCTTCTCTAATGATGTTACATTATTGAATTTAGCTAATCTGACCCACGTACATACACCCACTGACATATGTTGTGGACTCACAAGGAAAACAGTGTACTGCTCTTGATATTAACTCACATAGATGTTGAAGTGGATGAGATCTCACAAATGACTTGAAGTGACCAATAAAGAAAACAGTAACTCTGCAGCTGTGTACGACCAGGCTACCGATGACTTATAGTCAATGTTGTATTACTTGATTATATTACCACACAAGAATGTCAGTTCAGCAAAACCCTAGGAGATGTTCAGTTACATATTTTTTTTACTAATAAAACATGGTTTGATTATGGGAAACATTTTGGTTTCACTTTAAATTACTACTTTGCTACAGTACCTTTGTGGTTGCAGTAATAATCGTGGGGGATACACTTGTACTATAGAGATATCACTTATAGATTTTCAGGCATGAAGTGGAGTAACTGAGATGATAAATTAAACTTCTGATTTAAATAAATATATTTTGTAGTACACAATTGGTGTTTTGATCACTAACAACCAACAGTAAATTATAGTAAAACACAAATATTTACGTATGGCACAAATTAAAAATGTCATACTCTTCCCATTTGCATTCTTTACCGCCAAATTTACACACTTGTGTATAAATACTCACTTAGACTGAGCTTTATTTCTCAAATTGGCTTTAAGCAATTGATAGAATCATCTATAGCATCTGGGCTAATGAAGAGTGAAATGTTTCCATCAAATAAATGAGCTCATTAATCCAGTAAGCAGTAATACATAAGCATCTAAACATCAGCTTCTTAGAGCAACGCTGACATGCACATATCAAAATGAAGATTATGCTGAACCGCTGGCCAAGCTAATGTGCTTTTGTGAATATTAATCTTACTAAACGTTTTTCATTTACTGAAACAAAAAAATTGCAACAATGATTGTGAGATGAATTTAATCAGTAACTGCACAAACACAATACTCAAGTAAAAGTGTTTACCTAGAAGCATACTTAAAGTACAATTTTGAAGTAGTAGGTAGGTACTACGGAAATATTTCCATTTAAATTCTTATAAAAATCTTTATAAACTTATAAAATGCTGATGTACTGTATAAAATACATTGTTTCTTTTCCTTTTTTGCTTCAGTACATTTTTAAGCTTGTATGTAGTACTTTCACTTCAGTGGAAAAATTTAAAGGTACTTCTACTTGCAATGTAATGGAGTAGTTTTCAAGGCAGTTACTTGCACTTATACTTGAATATTGAATTGGTGTACACGTCTCTGGTCTCAACAGCATGTGTTGAAAAATGATTTGACTCAGGCTCTCACTGCTCATGTCGTCTGGTGTAAAAGTGCCCCACCCATAAAAACCATGTGCACAGCTTGGTCTTTACTTAATGTCAAAAGGGTACAGATGAGAAAGGAGAGGAGGAGAGATGGAGTAATACCGGAGGAGGTGAAACAGTATGGGTCAAGATAATGAGACTGAGTATACATGCTGTTGCTACAGTCCATTCCTTGGGCATGTCTGGTCTCAATTACTGCCTCACAAGTCACAGCAAGCCAACCACAGTAATATTTCACCACACATGTTCATAGGTTTTGCATTACACACAATAACTTCTGCTTTGCAGTGTAATACAGCACTGGTTAACACTTATTTCTTTTTCTTGTTTGCTGTTATTGATGTTCATTAACCTTTATAAATGCAACAGCAGCAGACAATTGGTTTTCTCTCTCTGTTCTCTCTCACTTTTGCCCTTAAGCTCTTGTGTCTCTCTGCAAAAATAACAGATATCAATAATGGTGTGCTGCTGTGAAATGTGAACACAGCTAGCTGACGTACAGCTAAACTGCCAAGGTCTGTCTCTAATTATCTTTAATTGGAAAATATGCGGTCCTTAACTAATCTGCATTATGTTCTCCTCACCTAGTTTGTCCTTTATGTCAACTAACACCTGTTACCCAGATTTGTAGTTTTATATTTTTAGGTTTATTGCTGATGGAGAACAAATAAGAACATGGTCAATAGAGGCATTTTTGTTGTCTATTTGAGATTTTGCCATTATTAATTGTAACATATCTTTATATTTCATATATTATCCCCTTTTATTAGCCTACTATGCCCCAGTTGTGCCTTGGCTTTCATTACCCAACTAATGTTCTGGTTACAATGTCATTAATTTGTGAAAGAACCCAAGGCCAGAAGCAAGTCATGGACAGAGAGGGAACAAAAGCCAGTATATTGAAAGACTAAAGAAAGGAGAACTATCACCTCAGGCGCCTCTCTCAAATTCCCCCATCACCTCACTGTCTCTTCCTTTTCTTACCCCCTGTAGACAAGATGCTAATTAACGTTAAATTATCCTCGCTATCCTTCCCTGCTTTAAATGCACTGATGAGAATCCATCTCTCTTCAAGGCTGCAGGCAGCTTTTTGGCCTCCACCCATCATGGGCAGGGGAGCTGTGGATGTTCACTCAGTTGATAAGAGTCACTTGAGGCTGACGTGAAAAGTTAGCCTTTATATAGCGTAGCAAATTAATTGATTGAATTAGCCTGAAAGCTCTTATTCAGTCTTTTCAGACTAGGTTGGTACAGGTCATTAGCAGACATATGTGGTTGTGGTAGGAGGAGAAGGTTTACAAATAGGAAACAAAATGCTTCTATGTGTGGACAAAATGCTGAGGGAGACTGTACAGTATGAAAATTACAGCTACAGTGTGGTCCGTCACAGTGGAACCCAAATCATTTACATCCCATAATCTGTGCAGTGTAGTTGCTGTTGCCTTGGTAATGCGTCATTGCCTGGGATAATGCTGTCATATGTTGTGTTGACAGAGTCATGTGTCTTATTCCGGCCCATGTCTGTCTACCTGCGCACCATAGTTACTGCTTATAACCACACAGGTGCCAGTGTCGGTGGAAAAGAGTATGACACTTTACACTACATTAAGCTGAGGTAATAAGGTGTTTGCAAAGTCTCCATCTCTCTTCCTCTCTGTGTCTTCTTCTTTTATTTCATCAGTTATGCTTTTCTTCCACCATATTTCTTTTTCCTCTCTCCCTGTTGTCACACAAACTCATGAGTGTTTTTGTATGCTTATGGGAGTTTGAGCAATGTCCAAAGTGTGTAACCGTGCATCTGTCTAATGTGAGTTCTTGTGGATTGATGGTGTATGCAGTGTAACTGTTTGTAACGACAACACCAGCTGCCAGTGAACCTTTGGTGTGAGTGTATGTATCTGTAGAGTTTCTAGTGTTTCTTACTCAGCACCTGTGAGTTTTCTGTATGTATGTGTGTATTGGCTTTTATAGAGTGAGCCATTCCATACCTGCTGCCCATTGGCTAATAGCATTCCCGGAGTTTCTTTTTTTAATGTTGGACAGAGAGCACTGTTTTGTCACTCTCTATGCGTTAGTGCTAGCAATGTCAAGGAACTTAAAAATCACTTAATGGAGACAAAATGTATTATTTGTAAATACATTTAGCTTATTTCTTCTAGTGCAAACTAACATAACGGCATTTTTTAACATACAGATGCACTGTTTTCACAAGTTAAACAAACCTGAATAGAGTAGTTATTATAATTTATATAATATAGTTTCTATATTACAATATTTGTTGCTATGCTAAAGGAAGATGTTCGCAGAAATGTAATGTGCCTTCCTTAGTATTTTACTCATTCTCATATTTTTCACTTGAGAGGAATCAGATGCACCAACTGCAGCTGCCTGCCTGTGAAATTATTGCTCTGTTCTAGGGCAGAGCCAAAGATCAAATGGTATGGGCAGCTCTGGGCCATGTTTTGGTAGAGGTAAACCTCTTCTCACTCAAAGGTAAAAATAGTCTTTTGAAGTTCTCATTTGCTGTCTGTTTGGTTGAAGGTAATGCAGAAGAATAACAATACATTTTCTGACACATTACAATCCTTGATGTGTTTGTGAGGTTTTTTTTTTAGCATGGTATGTCAAAAAACATGAAAAACAAAATGCCTAATTATGTTCAAAGCTTTTTGGATTTAAAAAATTTGGTACTTGAAACAATAATATTGATCTAGTAAATGCAACCCTACTTGCTATGTGTTATGATATTTCACGACATGCGACCTTACAGCAACCTGTGTGGCTGATTTTACAAATTTATTTGCTAGGTTTGAGATTAACTGGTTAATAGCATTTGTTGGCTATTTTGGTGAAGCAATATGTGAGCGAATATAACTGAAAAGAATGTGGTGAGTGGGAGCCGTGCGTGTCGTTATAAGCAATATTGTTGGAGCAATACAAGGCTATTACGTGCACACTTCTATTACACTGAAGTGATTGACATAATGATACTTTCTCTACTCTATTTTGATTTATATCCGTTAACATGCAGTTAAGTATGTGAATAAAATGTTGTTTGCCTGTCTCAATAACATGATAATGAAGTTTGAAAATGGTGTAAATCACACTTTTGATTAAAGGCTTTTGTTTCAGAGCAGGTTCTAATAATGCATTCACGTTGTTGTATCCTGCTTTTGTTCTTTTCAGCTAAAATTAGACATCAGTCAATATAAAAAGCCTACAAGGGAGTCCATTATCCATGTATAAAAGGCAGCACTCAGGCAGCATATACTGTAGCATTGTTAACTATTTGCTAATGGATTTGTTATTGCCATTTTGTGCATTACAATTTAACATAACACATTAAACTTGTTAATGGTATTCTGAGACTGAAGTCAAGCCAGTACAGGTGAGTTATGGATATGCTGCTTCATATCTTAGTTTAGAGAATATAAGAAGCACAAAGCTGAAAATTCAAAGACATGAAATCCTCTGAAAATAGAGGTTTATTTTTTATTATTTATCTATTTATATTGTTTTCTCTTTGCTGCTTCTCTACTTTCTTTTCTCTATGTTTTTGACTTTCTTTTCCATCCTCCATATATTGTATTTATTTATTTTTGTATCTCATCTCCTCTCTGAAATGCTTATTGCTGATGGGTGGGCCTTAGGCACCACATATACAAAGGCACTGCACATAAATATAATACACACATCCGCATACGCATTAATATATTGAAAGCTCCCAACAGAAGTAACTAACAGTATGTATTATTCCTCTAGCTTCATGTGTTTAAAGAATTGCCAATCCACCAGTGTTGACTGTGTTGATGATGGTGAATGTAGAAGTGTGGTACTGTGTGTGTGTGTGTGTGTGTGTGTGTGTGTGTGTGTGTGTGTGTGTGTGTGTGTGTGTGTGTTATAATGACATTCCAAGAGTAAGTCACATGCGACCCAAAGGTTAAAGAACACATG
>OMLM01006221.1:55477-70796 GCA_900302695.1 Helostoma temminkii | reverse complement strand
AATATTTTGTATTATATTTGTATTATAATAATATTATAAATATTTTGCAGTAGAACAGCCAGTTTGTCCGATTATGGCATATTTAAATTTTTTTTTATGATTGTGTTTATCCAGCTTCTCGTCCAGTGACAGCTGGGATTGGCTCCAGCACCCCTGAGACCCGTAACAGGAAAAGTGGTTAGGATAATGGATGGATAGATGGCTGTGTTTAGTCAATGATGGCACCTGGTTAAGGCTTGACAAAGATTATGGTCTGACTTAATAGATTACACCTAGAATGTGTTTACTGACTGGAGTCTGGCTCTGGCCTGTGGTGTGACAGTCCTGCGCTTCATTACGCCCACCTTCTACCAATGTACTTTTGTAGTTATTCTTTTTCCAATTATAAATGTTCATTTAAAAAAACACAGAGCATCGAAAGCTAACCGTTCCATAGATTTTCTCTACAAAAACAGGGTCTCATTTGCAGTTTAGTTGCACAGCGCATTCTGATACTGACATTGCCAAACATGCCACTTGTTAATAATGAACAAATTCACCACTTGCGATTGTCTCTGTTGACTAAAATGCTGAACTTAGGATTGATAGGTACTGTCAGTCCTCTACATGCTGTGCACCAATAGGGATTTCCTGGCTTTACAATTATATGGATGGCTACATGTGACATTTATAAACTCTGTTTTCAATTATGGACAAGCCCTCTTCTCCAGCTTCCCACAGTGAAGTCTGATAACTGTCTGACAGCTCCAACAAATGATGAAGACCTGTCTTGAAATGATTGAAGTGCATTCATCATTTGCTCTCCTCTGCAGCAAGACACAACCTGCACACTTCAGCTCAATTATTCTGGCCCTCATTAACTGACACAGCATCTCTCTCCCTCTCTCTCTTTCAAACATACACACAAACAGACACACACACATGCAAAGTGATAATGGTTGGTACATTTGTTTTAGAACTATCCAAAATTTTTCCAACTGTGTCTATCTTGCAAACAAAGTTTAAAAAAAACAGACCTTGTGGGTCTAATTAATCAGTTGTTTTGTTCTTAGTTTGTCATTTTTATGGTCAATACTAAACCTGGAACAGTTTCCTGAATAAATGAATATCGGAGCTTCTGGCACTCATTGACTCACCCAAGGGTATATGTAAAGCACCTGTGAAATTCTCCACAGCCTTTGAAACTCAAATTCAGATTGATTGTGCTTATACTACAATATCTTTATCACTCAGCTTGAGAAATTTGAAACCCTAATTAAAATCTGGACCTAGAAAGTCAAAATTCTGGCACTCATTAATAAGTACAAACACAAAACGTTGTTAAAATATGTTATCTACAACACACATACAGTACACACACATATCCTTCATTTAAGTGAATGCCATGTAAATCAGTATAATCCAAAATACAGTATGACAAAATACAGCATAGTAAAAAGGTACAGTATACTGCACACATGTGCTCATTACACACTTTGAGACACTTTGAGTTTTCTAACTTTGCAACATCCAGCCCCTAACTATCAAATCCCATTATCATCCTGTAAGTGTCTTTCTGTAAACTCCTGCAGAACCGTCTACTGGCAGATCCAATGAGTGCTTCACAGATCTTTCAGACACTCCGCATCCGAACTGTCAAACCAAAGCAAAGCACTAGTGCTGCTCCCAGCAACACAGCAACCAAACAAGGAGATTGGACAGAGAGCTGCAAACTTTCCTAATTATGGAACACAGCACATCATTAAGACTCTGTAATGAGCTTCTACAAGCCAGGTGCAGCCTCACCTGTCAGCCATGTCCTCATTACTAATGTGGTCATCACAATCTCCTGGACATTATGGACAGGTTATTAGGGAATGATGGACAGGTCAGTAACATTTAATATACTGCTCAAGTATAATAATGCACTTTTGAAAACAAATTGGCAATTTGTTGGCGAAATGCTTCAGGTTTTTATCTACATTCAACATGAACTTACTGTTATGACCTATTAAATATTTATACAAAGCTTCCTTAAACCCTTAAATTGGATAAACTTTAAGAAGAAAAATAAATAAATAAAAGAAAGCTCAGTAACAGCAACTGAGGAGGGATCTGTCTTCCAGGATAGACAGATGTGATACAATAAAGTCCATCACATATAACTTCAAGCAACTTCCAGGTGCAGCTAACCCAAACACACTTTCACATATCTGGAAAATGAAACTTAAAAACACAAGTAGAGAGACAGAAGGATACCATTAACACAAGGAAGAGACTTTTTCTCCTATAGTGAGGGGGAGGTACATGTGTCAAAACAGAGAGAAAGACGGCAGTAGGATGAAACTCCTGGAGTACAAAGATCCAGATCCAAAACATGAGGCACAGGCAGCCTGAAGAGAAAGAGACATCAGAGTGGGGCAATGGTCCAGCACAGTGAGCCTGGGAAAAAGAAGAAGGAGGGGGAGAAGAGAGAGAAAGTCTAGTCTAGTCTAAAGGCCTAGTCACTCATGTGCTTGAAGGAACAAGCAAAATTAAGATTAAAGTTTGCAGTAATCTTGTCAGCTAAACAATATGGATTTATTATATACCAGGTTTAATAAATTCAAAACAAGAATAAAGTTACCCTGGGGTAAAATATGACGTGCTGTACATGCAGCTGTGTATCACGAGCAAAGCAGTGAGAATCAATTCATTCAACATTCTTTGTGTAATTTGGCCAACAGGTGTAAAACATAGAGAGAAGAGCAGGGAGTTGCAAACAGTGCTCTGGGGTACTCCATATCTCGCATCTGAAAATGCTGGTGTAATACTATTATAGGAATACAATAATGTTTTCTCAGATAACTAAGGGCTCACTGAGATCAAGTAAGAGAAGGACAGGGATAGAATATATATAGCAAGCAGGATATAATTTTAACACTTAGTACAGATTGAGTGGAGTTGCAGACCCTGAAGGCAGATTGAAGAAGTTCAGAAAGATTACTGCTAGATGTGTTAGGTGAAAGCTGCTAAGGAATAAATCTTTGGGTGGTGTCTTAACCCCTTTAAGAACTTGTGCAGACAGTCAGTTACAAAGTGAGTGATTAAAAAATATCCATTATTGTAAGTCCCAAGTTACATAGTATGCACATAGTAGGTTGGATAATGATCCGAAACATATTGTTTCAAAGATTGTTCTCTGATCTTTCATTCAAAATCCTGCTCCACTGGATCTGCAGAATAACAGAAGAAGCTACAGAGTAACTAATTTCGGATTGAACATAAGAAAACGTCACCTTTTACTCATTAGTAAAGGGAAATACAATACAATAGGTGTTATTGCAAAAACGTACCTACTAGAGTTATAGTTTACTGTCTATGAGTTATACATGGCATTAAAAATTAAGGCATGAAATAGCTTTAAAAGAAAAGGCACTTCTGGCTTGTATCCTAATCTTATTACCATGATATATTAAACGTAATCATATTAGCCTATTACTCATTTAATTTACTATACTCATTAATGCACTGATAAATATTTATCATGGGTGACATGAACTCTTTAAGCATTAACGTTGCAGCATTTTCAACAATATCCATCTTTCCTCATTAATATTCAAATATATGCAGCAAGTTCTTCCAAACTCTGTAGGGAAAGATCTGAAGTAAGACTGTTAATGAGTTATTGGTTTGATAAGAACGTGTTTGCTCAGGGAGACATAAGAAGATAAAGGTAAATGTATGTATATAAAGTCACTCATGTGGATGCACAGATTTTTGTGACAATCAATCTTCCTCAGTGACTTTAGTGTTGTAGATATAAAATAGTGGATAAAGTCAACCCTAGATAGAGGTTTAATAAGCTTATTGTATCCACCATCAGTCACACTTGTCATGTTATACATGCATTTTTTAGAAAGTAAAGTTTTTCTTTTGTTGTTATTTCAAATATGTGTAAGCAAATAGCTCTCAGCAAGCTCAATACACTCAATACCCACTTCTGTACTTTGTCCTAAAACCTTTTTCAAGACACAAACATATTTTTCTTTAATTTTTATTTGTAGCATTTACCAGATGCTTAAGGTTTTATACATTTAATGCCTTTTCTGGTCTGACTAACTTTTCAGAAAGAAATATTACATTACACTATTACACTACTACACTATAAATCTGAAGAAAGTGTTTTTTCAGGGGCTATGACTAATGGTTTAGAATAAATCTGGGTGTATGTGCTATAGTGTATTTCACTAAATTAAACCAAATGCTACGTCCAAATTGCATAACTCATCTTGTTCAGCCCACGACAAGGTAGAGTAGACGTGAGAGAGCAGACACGCAAATGTAGAGTTAGTCTAGTAATGTTTCCCTAAAGCTGTGCCTCCCAAAAATAGACAATGAGTGGAATGGAGTGAGGAAGAAATACGGCAACAGAAAGAAAGAAACGGAGAGAGAATAGGGAGTTGGAGAATGATAGAATAGAGAGAGGCAGCCCCTGCACTCAACCTTTACAGGAGTCTGTAACTCAAGCTAAGATGGAGACAGCAGGGCAGTCAGGGAAAGAAGGTAAGAGGGAACAAAGAGATGGGGAGACAGGAATACCAAAGGGGAACAGAGAAGGCAACTGAGAGGGCAGACAGACAGATTGTGTTAAAAAAAAAAGTAGAATGAGAAAGAGAAGGTTGCTTGGTCTTTGTATGCTCATAGAGAACTCCAGTGGGTTAGTGTCTGGCCTGGTGAGGTCAACCTCTTCACCTGTGGATCGACTGCAAACAAAGAGTGAAGCTGAGCAGAATGTAGCAGGCTGGATGTGAGAGGGTGTCAGAGATTTTTCTTTGTTCTCCTTAGAAAGACATTGTGTAGACCCCTGAAATCCCTGTGCTTTCTGAAGCCACACAAGCTTTTTTTTTTCTTCTTTTACAAAGCTGTAGCTCTCAGCATCTTAAACTATATTAAATGTTTGCAAGAAATTCTCAAGGCTGATGCAATGATGAAATCTTGCAAACATAATATGCTTTGCAAGCAACCAGCACAACTATACTGTATACTTGAGACATTCAATGCCAGACCATTTTTATGTTTTAACATCAAAGATTTTTGTTTAGAAATTCAGTCACATATCACCAAGGTTATGCCAAAAGCAGGGCTAAATCTCCATACCCCCATCAAGCGTTTAAATAAGTACTGTCAGGAATAAAGTAAAAGAGAAAGTGACACAAGCACAGGTAGGAATCAGCCCTCCTTGGTGATTGTTGACTGTGTTTTTCCATTTTTCATTCCCAGTCTTCTTCATTCACTTAAACAAATTTTACACAGGATGTGATTTGATAGCTGTATTGTTTGATCATCTCATGTGAGAATAAAATAAAACATTAGATAGAAATGGAGTAGCAGTTATTCGGGTAGCAGCACAGTTGGACCATAAAAAAGAAAAGGGGAAAGGGAAAGAGCTTCTTTGACAATTGATAGACACTAGAGAGACATGTTTCTGTTGTTTTGTATCACAGCAACATGAAAGAAATTTAGACTTTTGTGTACAGGCATGTTTGAGTGTGTAGGTGCATGTACTGAATTCAGTCAGTTCATAGTTTACAGTATACATACAGAGATCTCTGTAACTGAGAGGCCGAATAGTTGAAAATCACACTAGTAATTTATGAAACTGGAAAGGCAAGCAACTAAGAATTTTAATTCCAGAGTGTCTGCACCAATTGCAAACTCTTCAACAAAGAATCTGAAAACTGCAAAGTTGCTGCAGCTAGAAAGACTTGTTTTTTTCAGTGCAGTGCTATAAAATGCCATTAGTGCTTCAAATAATCCTAATCCTCCTGAGTTTCTGATTGGCAAGCAGTAAACACCACCGCTGAGTGTTTTTGTATGTCCTGATGACAATATTCACAAATATTATTGTGCATAGAAAATATTTACACTCAAACAGGAGTGTGTTTATGGCTGAATATCATGTTTGCTTTAGCAGAGTGTGATAAACTGAAATCCCAGCTAAACTCCTGTGAATTAGATTCTAATCAAATGCTTTTCTAGAGTCTATATGTTCTGTGCATACACACTATAAGAACATGAAAAATGTATGCTTGAAGAAACAAAGAAAAATTGTTCAATGCTTGAAAACTATCAGAGCCAGGTTTGTAATTTTCACCAGAAAGTTTTGGTTTACTGCTCTAGCAACATGACTTTGTGCCTTATAATTTCCCAATTTATTTTCCTGTCTTGACTGAACAGTATCTAATTAATCTAACTTTGACAATTTTGACAACTTCCCTTTATCAATGGCAGGAATCTTAGCTGCGGATATTCTGACAACTCCCATGTTGTGGGGGCCTCTGGTCTACAGGCCTTGTCCTTGGACAAGCCACCATAGCTCTGTAGTGTCACGGCAGCTGTCCAAAAAAATTTCCCCAAGTTGATCAGTAATGTCTTCATTGTTATGTTGCTATAGTCATATTTAAATATAACAATAATGTTGGGATGTACTGTAAAGGAGCTACACTTCCCTTATGGCCTGCCTTCAAGATTCCTCACAACATCTCTGCTACAACCAGTACTTTGCCTCTCACATCTTCGTGTGCTTATTTTTCAGTTTTTTTCTTTTTTTGTCTGCTCTGTTTCTGACTGTGTGATTGTTTTTTCTCTTTTGCCTGACTCTGAAGTTCTTTCCTTCTTCTTTCCTCCAGCCTTTTCTCTAAATTTTTTCTTGTCACTCTTGCTTTCTTCCTATTCCCTGTTCTACCCCTCTCTGGACTTGTTTATGCCTCCTCTCTTCATCCTCCTCTCTAATTATATGTGTTGATCACTGTTTCCCCATCCATATGACAATCCTGATGGCTATGCAGGGAGACGGATGGTGCGAGTAAAAAACCAGAGTGAAAAATGATTGTGTCTTGGCAGAAGCCATTTTCGTCATGACACATCTGTCCATTGGCCTTGACCTGAGGGGACACAGCACTAAATCTGACTTACAGTCATAAACACACAGACACACAAGCACTGATTGAGATTACCCTGCAGTAATGATGATTATGGTAGTTTATGGTCTTCAGCCTACACTTTTGTCAGTTACAGTGGTTGCCGAGGTGTGTGCTTCTGTGTGCACATATTCTACCTAGTTTGTGCTTTTGTGCTTAGTTTGTGCTGTTTGTGTGTGCCTACATGCCAGCTCTATTGCATAGAGCCATCAGGAAAGGAGAGGTAATTGCAGCAAAGTCGCATTATCGTGTCTTTTATTAGGCAGACAAGCCAATTAGGGGCACAACCACTTATATTAATTTTCACTTCCTCCCCCTCTCTCACCTTTCCGAGGTGTTTTTCATTTAATGGCCAGATACACTCGTTGATGACCTGTGAAGAGCTGTAGATGGGTGCAAAGGTATGCAGAGCGAACTTAGTAGAGCATAACGTTGCGCTGATCAGTGAGCAGAGGAAGAGGCTGTGCCTCAGAACTGTCAGGGGTTGGCTCCTGTTATGGGTGCTCTCAGGTAGAAACTGTTGAAATAACTCATTATCCTTCCCTGGCTTGTCTACTGTGTGTTCTGATGTAGACAATAGAGATTGTCTGTGCCTGATATTGCTTGTACTGCAGACAACAGCAAGGTAATTTCTGCATAAATCCTCTTTAACCTCCTCCCTCTACCACTGAAATTCCAGCTTTATATAATTTGTTAATAAAACCAAACAGATAGTGTTTTACGTACTGTTTATTTGTATTTCTCTGAATTTTAGAAAGCACTGGGAGAGATAGATATACATTTTGCAGCACTAAAGGTACCGTCAAGTTGTCCGATGTTGTCCAATGGACACAACTGTACTTGTGAAAATGTTTGTACTATTTGTTCGAATATTTTTTTATAGTACAGAATAATGTAAAGTGTGTTTTCTTTAGAATCTGACCAAAATAGGCTGTGTGTATATATTTGCTGCCGCCTAATACATTTCTATCCCCATATAATATTTGTAGAACTGACTGTTGCAGGAATTCTAGACTTACATTGTTCATGTTGTCATTACCAATCAGTCAAACAGTTGTTGTTTCGCTTGTGGATGTTTTTGACCTTAATGAACTAATAAAATGTGGGCCTGCTTTCGCAAACATTGCTCCACAGTGCTACTAATGGTTAAGAAGTCTATAAACACCTTGAAGTTCCTTTAGCATATTCAGACCTTCATTTCACCCACATTTATTCAACCAAGGGTAAAGATTCCAAGGACTTGCAGATCACAAGTGTTTGATGTTTTGGTATGCATTGCAGCCCTTTGCAGATCAAACCATTAGAGATAGAGTGGGGGAGGGAGATGCGTTTCTAATACAACTTCAGATCAAGATCAGAGTAAAGGGAGTTGACAATTAGCATGGATTAAAGGGCAGATTATAGCAGAACTAATGAGGACATAAAGAGATTAGATGCCAGGAAAGAGTTGTAGAGACATGGGCTAGATTGACAGATATGGAGCATGCAAAGAAAGAGAAAGGCCACTGACCCCAACTGATATGAGAATGCAAGTAAAAGGTGTGCTAGACAGATATGAGAGAGAGAGAGAGCGAGGGGAAAGAGAAGCCTGGTAGAGGAAGAGATCCTGGAGTGCAAAAAGAAGGTAGAAAGATATAATAGGAAGAGAGATAAAGAGAAAGAGGCCTCTGAGACTAGGAGATATGAGAGAGCAAGGAAAAGGTGGGGAACATGAAATAGAGAGAGGACTAAATATGTGAGAGCCAGAGACACGGGGGATTTGGTGACAGAGCTAGGACGTAGGAGGGGTCCTCGAAGTAAATTGATGGATAGGTGGTCCGGGAGAAAAGAAAGATTGAGACAATAGGAAGAGACAGGGGAGCTAGGCAAAGTCTCAGAGATAGATTAAAAGGAGCAGAGAGGAGAAAACACAGACACACATGCAGTCTTGTAGATAAACAAAAGGACAGAGACAAAGAAAGAGGCACACAAATATGTTCTCTTTTTCTCACATCTGCACACACTTTGCATTATCTGTAGCTCTTGGGTGAGAGGCATGGCTAATATTCCTTTCTACAGTCTTGATACAAAAACTGAGATGTTAAGGGGATAGGAGGATAACAAAGACCAGCGGGTGCAGAGTGGAGACACCAGGCTCTATGCACCTCATGCAGCAATGCAAACAAATGACCACAACAAAGGCCAGAATCCTGCAGCACCCTAACAAAATTAATTAAAAATGTATATATGTGTGTTCAGGGAGATAATCTTGTCTTTGTCCTTGAGAATGAGATCAGGAATGCAAGTGTGGGGGTGCATCATTTTTGTTGTGTCTTCTGATGGGCATTTATCGGGAGGACAAGTTGGAGGCATGCACACATGCTCTTTTTTTCTAAATAATTCATTAGTTGCTTTTATTAGAGGTGACAGAAGAAGAGTATTGATTTACTTTTACAGGCCTTAGAGACGGTAGAGAATAGATTAGTTCTTTATATCATCATCTGTGCACCATGCATGTTTGCACCTACTGTACACACCTGTCACTTTAGTTGCAATGACTCCACAAAAGGTGATGGCTGGGACATGTTTATGAGAAGGTTATGAATGCCATTCTGGTATGTCAGCTCCAATTGATCACCTTTCTTAAAAGTCATCATCTCCCAGTCTGGGGTTATGAGCAACTGAGCATGTAGAGTGCCATTTGGATCCAGTGACCTTTCAGTTCATGCTCTGACAAGTGTTAGATGTACAGCAGGGTCGGACATGTCTGGTGCGATACAATATGTATCTTAATACACTGTCAGGGATCCAATGCATTAAAGTTACATAAGCAGCAACTACTGATGCAATATGATGCGATTCAACACGATCTGATCCAATGCGATATGATGTAATTGGACAATGCAAAGGGGTGATGTATGCAATTCAGCGAGTTTCAGTATTTACTAATCAATTAAAATTCAACATTCCACACTCCAACAACCTGCTGGGAAAGTAGCCAGAGGTGAATCCGAGCCTGAGGCAAGAGATACCGTGGCACTGGCAGACTCCTCCACGGCCACACCGTGTCAACGCTTCATGTGAGTTTTGAGGTTAGATGTACTGCCAGTGTACTTTACAACAGCACGGAAGATTTTACAAATTGCATCTGACTCGTCAAGCTTCCTCTCTCTTGTAAAACCCCTAGTGGTGACAAACTTTAGATTTGTAGTTTACAGGTGAGTAAATGCGTTCAATCTCCACCATTTTTGTTATGATACAGTGTACATACATGGTACACGTTACTGTAAAGTAGATTTAATTTAGAAGGAATACAAATATGCAAATATCAATTTATTGGGTTGGTCACATCTCTAAATAAATGCATAAATATCAAGTAATCCGATATATTGTGTTTTATAGATGCAGACAACTGGCTATTTCACTCTGGAGCAGTGGCATACTGTGATAATGTAGACCTACCTGCATCTAATCTCTAATTGTTCTTGGGCCAACAAATTTGAAATAAGCATACGAATCATAACTGAGTTCTAGAAAATGTTTGCAACAAACCAAACTGCCAAATATTTAGCAGGTATTCTCGTTACATTTTTAAGTACCTGCACATTTTTATATGTTAATTACTCATTACTCGGGTGTCTAAAAATAAGGTGATATATCCAAATACTTACATTTTTACCTCCATAAAGCTGGAACTTCATGTGATTATAATATTAATATTTGGAATACTTGAATAAACCAAAACTATTTAAATCTGTCTAAGCAGATAAAAAAATTTTCTGTGTCAATCATCTTTTTTTTATTACAGTATATCTTAAATTATTAAGAGTTTATTTAGCTGTTATTGTGTATTGCTTATAATGTGAGAATGAATTAAGCAAAAATAGTTTTTGTGATGCACAAACAATGTTGAAATGAATTAACTGTCACTTCTGGAGTCATTTGGTGATCAATTAGGTGACGAAACTATTTAATGTTTTACAAAAAATATATATTTTGCCTGCACAAGCTTGGTGGTGAACCCAAGGCTGACTGGTGTTTTTTACTGCTGCACTGGGGAGCTGTTCAAGTGGAAGATATCTTGGACCAATAAAGGCACAGAAGCTGGTAAATTCTTTAAATGAGCAGAGAGATGAGACAGGCAACAGAGCAGGCCCAACTCCAAAATATATCAGTTCTTAACTTAGATCCAAAATCCACAATCCAGATCCAAAAATGGTTCAAACAGGCAGACAGACATCTACAAATCCAAAATGAGTGTCCAAACAGGTAGCACAAGAACAGGTGATGATATCTCACGCTTGCAGACCAGGAGGGGAAGACAAGGCAAAGGTCCAAAGCTTCTGATCATTTTTAAACCTAGGACACAAACACATACGTGCTCAGCCTTTTCCCGACACACAAACATACACCCAGCCATGCTCCTGAGCCTCATCTTGGCTCTACCTTCTCTAAATGACCTCTCAGCCAGTATGATTTTCTCTCTTTTCCCTTCCATCTCCCTCTGTCTGCTGTGTCAGTCTCTCATCCCCCTCTCCACCCTCTTCCTCACTCCTTCCACTCCTGAGTTGTTTATTTTGGCAGACGTTAAACCAAATCACACAGGGAACTTAAACTGGCACAATACATAGCTCCCATTCCACCTGATGCCCTGCTGTTACTCCTACAACACTTGTCCTCTCCTCTCCTCTCCCATTCTCTCCTCTATCATCTTTGATTATTCATCCAGAAAAACAAGCTATGAAGATGGATTCTTTTCATATCAAAATAGTTTTTATTCTAGTTCCTCTCCACCTGTCTGAAAAACTTACAAGAGTGACAGCAGTGTTAGGACATGGCAGGGTTAGTGAGAGGCCAAGCAGAAAATGAGAGAATGTCCCTGGTCTTCTGTGGTGTTCACATAGCATCTTTTTGTTTACTTGGGTGTCTGTCCTCTTGCCTCAGACACAGTGTCTTTGCAATGTGACTCATGACACATATGATATTTTGGGGGGGTAATTCTGATACCAGTGTATTAAATAAGAATTTGACCAATGACTAATACCAATGTTTTTGTTTGTTTAAGTTGTTTTTATTTATTCTCCTTTTGTGGCAGGCAAACAAAGACATCTCCACTGTAAAAAAAAAAAAAAAAAAAGAAAAGAAAACACTCTCTCCGTCAGCTCTTCATCAGCACAGATGTTCCAGCACAGAGTTAATTCTATAAATGTCTGAAACAACTAATAACTTATCATTACAGGTTAAGCCTTTCCCACTAACCAACTGTGACAGTATCTGCCAAGAGGGGTGCGAGTGAAGGTTGAGTGCATAAAATTACAGCTTCTTAAATTAGTGCAATACTATTAAAGTCATAATAATTCTGCATCTCTCTATGTGTGCTCTCCATCTGCCCTAACTGACTGCTGTCCTGCTCTCTCTTGGTTAGCTACAACCATCTCTTGCTACCCTCTGTAGCTGCTTTACTGATTGATGCCTGCAAATATTCACAACAAATAAATCTAACTTACTAACTAACAAATATAACTTTGACAATCCAGTTAGACCTTGTTACAGCCTACGTCATGATTACATCATGATGTTAAGCAAAGGCAACATAGAAGAAAATTGGAAGAAAACTCTTCTAACTCACTTCGGACTATACCATGTACCAAAAAATATCATCTTACTGTGTTGCCGGAAGAACTAATGGGTCTAACTTGAAGTTTCATATCATACCAGCTGCTACTAGTGAAGGCAACTAGGTTAAAAAAATATGACTGAAGCTACCATCAAAAAAACTTGTGTGTGTACCGCACACTTCATATGAGGTAGTTAAGGTTAAATGTTGTGAATTGTAGTTGAAAATGTGTGTAAAAATGTGTCAAGCTCACCTGGCATTAATCACAAATTGAACCAATAGGAATATTGTTACATGAATTCTCTGGTAAATTTCTAAGTGCATTACCTCACATGTTATGTCATTATGTTAATCTACAAAAATACAGCTAACACTAATAGAAATCATCTAACAAAAATATATTTTCAGTACATGATTTGGGATTATGTGAATGTGTTTGCTTCCAGTTTTCATTTATTTTCCCTCAGTTAACACTGTGATATAATTATGAAGTTGGCGATAAAACGATCTATTGTAACATTAGATTAGATATCCTTACTAGCGAGGTTGCTTAACTTAAGAGTTAGGTCTTCGTGACTGACTACGCTGACACAAACAGCTGTTCACGGACAGGTCTGGTGAGTGTGAAAGACAGAATGGCTGATTTTTGGGAAAAATTAAATTACTACCATTGTCTAGGTAATTAATGGGAAACACTGTAGAGTCTGTGAAAAATAACACTTTCAAAATTCTGATAAAACCCTCAAACACCTGGCCAATAAATTATTGTATCCCTTCTTAACAAGCTTTTGTCAGAAAGTTTCTTTTGTTTGCTCTGGAGGAAGGATTGAGAATTTGTAACGTTTTCCCTTTGTTCTAATGAAATGATTACTTTCTTACAAGTTATACTAGAGCTAGTACAAACAAAGCACTCGCCATTTACTTCAAGGACGAAGACATGACACTGACTAATTGAGTTGGGGGCAAAAAGAATGAAGTTTCACCAGGGGTTTAGCTAGGTTGGCTGTTGTTGGGGACCTCACTGAATTAACTGTGAAGGTCTTAAACTCAGATTTGTTTCTCACTTGTGTGGAGACACACACAAACACACACATTGGGGGAGGATTGTGAAGTCTCTTGACGAGACAGTGTTAATCCTATTGACAGTGGTTTGTCTGAACAGTGGCCTGAAGAGAGATGAGGCTAATTCTCTTTATGAGGACAATAAACCCACAGGTCACTAAGGCCAAACACACACACACAGTATATATAAACACAGAGACACATCTGTAGCTTCCGCCTGAAGTTTAGCCTCAGAGTTCATTCAAGAAAATCAAAAGTATAATAACACAGTATATCACACCTCTCAGTGCAGTTGTGCTGCATCAAAGGAATGTGGCTTAGGAGATTTCATTGTGGCTGATGGAATTTGACAAAGCGATATTGACAATGCAGCTTATTTCCTTGAAATAAAGAGGGAAATGTAATATTGTTTTATTCTATCTTGCTGTTATTGTGATACATTGCCAGCCACCAAAATATTTACACCTATCTCTCTGTCTAGTTACTGCACCGCAATATGTGATCCAAGGCATGGAAAACAATATTAAATTTCTTATTAAAAATCAATGATGCTTCAACATTTATCCACTCATTAAAATACACACACACAGAGAGGTGCTTCTGTGTCAACAGATGAGCTCAGAACTACTTACATTCACCCAAACATTTATATACGCAGATTTCCATATAACAGTGCAAAAGATAGATGTAAATGCGGTGCTGAGTATGTTTTTATTAGATCTCTGGAATCACAGGTGTGATCTGTGACTAAGTGTGCCTGCCAGTCTCAAAGGCATTAACCATCCAGCTGTGTAAAACATGTTGTACAAATGAATTACATTCACGATGCAGCTGCCAGTTTTCTTTATAAATCACATTAATGCAACAAAAGAAGTTAATGATTTAACAATTAATCACTTGTAATGGAAAGAAGTTTGGGCAGTTTAGCAACACAACTTTATTGCCTTTACGGAAGTTGGTGTTTTTGTATCTTGTCTGTTGCTGTAACACTTTAATATTCAGCCACACCTTGAGGATTTTTCTCCAAAGGGATTTACATCTATTCTATTTGTGTCTTTCTGTGTTTGATGCTCAGATGGGACCCCCTACACGTGGTGGGTGGGCCGGGGCAATGAGAAGCACTTCTACTGGGGAGGCTCGGGGCCTGGCATCCAGAAATGTGCTTGCGGCATTGACAGGAACTGCACTGATCCGAAGTACGACTGCAACTGTGACGCAGACCACTCGCAATGGTAAGACTGCCTGTCGCACAGAAGTTCACAAACAATTTGTAACGTATTGATTTTTTTCCTCACTGTTTCAGTTTTGCATTGACTGTAATTCAGGTGTGCTGAATCAGCTGGCAGCAAAATGTTTTCAGTCACACACTGCTGCAATTGAGAACAGTAAGTTAAATAGGAGCATTTATAGAGGTGAGTCAGCACATCTGTGTATTTAAACCAGGTGTGTGTATTTAGCTCTGCATCCAGATATATCCATCTTACTTCAGTTTTACTATTTCACTCCATCACTAATGCTACAGTAGGCACCTCTGGTTTATCAGTGGGTCTATGGCACACTACTGTCTAAAAATGTGATAATCACAGCTACAGAGAAAATGTCTTGAGTCCTGTTACAATATGTTACAAAAAAATATTTGCAGTAGCGATTCTGTTGACTAAACATGGCAGTTTGTTAAAAAAAAGACCCTGAAAACTCAAAAACAAAAGTGAATAGGATG
>OMLM01006221.1:20424-47624 GCA_900302695.1 Helostoma temminkii | reverse complement strand
ATATTTAACGAAAAATACACAAATCTTGTTTGCTTCCCACCCAAAATCAGGTGCCTGTCATTTAAGTTACTACCTCCTGTGTGTGTGTGTGTGTGTGTGTGTGTGTGTGTGTGTGTGTGTATGTGTAGGTGTGTGTGTGTTTCTGCCTTTCTTACTCTGGTGGGTACAAGAGCTTGTACAAGTGTAACTTTCTGTGTCTGTATGTACGTGCTCCAGCATTAATGAAGCCCATGTAGCTACTTTTAAGGCAGCCTATGCAGTCACAGGCAGACAGAGAGGAATTAGTCCTATTTATTGATGTTAAAAGGGTTTGGACACTTTAATTGAAGGGAATGAAAATAAATGACAGCAAATGAAGCAAAACCATATATGTTGTATTAATATAAAGTAATGCACTTGCTGTGAGATATGCTTGGCCTCATGAATGGTCACAAATGAACACTAACAGCGATCACCTGTTTTAATCCACAACTGAGTCGTTTGTTTATACCATTTGTCATCTGCTCGGTTACATGCAGGTGAGATGAAATACAGGACACAATGGAAGTGTGAGTGCAAGTGAGGCAGAATTATCTGTGTGATGTGCCGCACTTTTACACTTTAGAGATCTATACACCTATTTAGGTTCAAGTGTTATGTTTTGATGATAACTGTAATATCTGATGAGATCTGAGCCATGCCTTAGGGGCACTTTTTAAATAAGAAGCATCACCTTCCAAGATAGGTGCTATGTCTCTTGTTAGATGAGGCTATTGTTAGTAGTTTGATGAAAATGCCTCTCAAGAACTTGGCACCTGAAGTATGCTGCAGAATAACTAGCAAGTGGAAAAGTTAAATTAGATGACACACTGTGTTTGCTGCAACAAACTGAGTAGTAAGCGCTATAGCAGGTCTGAAATCGTAAATATCATTGATCTGCTCTGTGTGTTTGTTTGTGTGTGTGCCTGAAAATGTCCGTGCTAATGACCTGAAACAGTGCAGTTAGTCATTCTTGCCATCTGCTAGTGTTGGCACATAACCCATCTGGTCAAGCATAGACAGGTGAATCATCTAGTTGGCTTCCAGACCCGAGCTTCATGTCATCTCGTCATCCTCTAGAGTCGGGTTTGATTTTTTTCAAATGTGTGGTGTAATCCAAAAGACAATAGCACGATTTTGGTATTTTATTTAAACACCATGCTCCATATGCTGAAGTGCTGTTTACAATGTGTGAAAAATTAAACATGGGCATACATCACCAAGTCACAAGACTGAGCATTTGTTATATTACAGTATAATAACCATGATCGCTGCAGCACCATAAAACTACAAAGCCTGATTTTAACAAAATGTGAATTGTTGTGCACTGACATGTGAAATTTGTATGTCTTCACTTAGCACACGGGTGGTGGGCACAGTGTGGCTTTTGTGATATTACATTCTGCCAACTGATGGTGAGTCGCTCATCCAGTGTTTCATAGATAGTGCACTAGGATATAGTGCATAGTAGATACTGTCTATATCTTCACAATTCAATACAAAAACAAAATTTGTTCCCAAATTTACATGTACATGTTACTTTACTTTTACTCCACTATAATTGAGAGGGAAATACTTTTTACCCCCCAGATGCAAATTCTTAATACAAAGTATAATTTAACTAATAAATAATCTTGTATTGTTAAATATTAAGCCACCAACTGTACATAAAGTACTAAAGCCCCACATTTAGCCTCTGAAACAACAAATGTAAAGCAATAATATATATTAAACTGTATGAGGCATTCTACAATAATAAGTAATAACATTTTTGGCATATGTTGACGCTACTTTTTTCAGTAACATTTTGAATGCAAGACTACTTTTAACAAAGTATTTCAATGCTGTGGTAATGATACATACAGTTAGTAAAAAATCTGAGTACCTCTCCCATCCCTGGTGTTTTAAAAAGTAAAAACTCTTTTATGTTTAAAGCAGGATAATCCAGATGTTCAAACTATAAGGTTTTCTTCTTTTAACAAAACTAATTAGTGGACATAGTATTCCTACTGTCAACCTGCTGCCTCATGCAGTACAGGGTTGCACTTTTTATTGAATGGCTGACAACTCACTTGAATACAGTACAGCCACATGTTCTTGCAAATGAATAGCTTATTGCAACTGGGTGGAGTTGTCAGCTAATGTGCTTTGAACGTAGCTGTTACACTGTTAACGCTACTACAGCTAATGCTACTGTGACCATATGCATTTTTTCCTTTGATTCAGCACTGTGTAACCTTTGTAAATGAGAAGTGTGGTCCTTTGACAGAGGTGCTGGACTTTTTAAACACTGCAGTTGTTCACATCATGAGTTTTCCTTGTGAGAAAGTATATTTTTAGAACTAAGTTGCTAGTTATATGATTGTGTTTCATTTGGCAGGCGATGGTATGTTACTACTTTTACACACATACACACACATATTAGACACTGGAGTGAAGAATGTAATAAAAAGAAAATTGGAAAAGATGTTTTTCGATATCCATATTGATTTTTGACAATCTTGACATCTTTTTTTTCGAGTTTTGGTTCTGTGATTTTTCAACTGATGCAGCCTTATCTCTGACTCTAAATGGATTTTCCAATAAATATTGTTTTATCCTGACACTCTTACTGTGATAGGAGGCATTAGAGGACCCTGCCAAGTAGCAGATGATTCTTGAGACCATAAAACATTTGATCTACTTTTTAGAGAAAAGTATCCCAGTATCCTGTGTCTCCAGGAAATGAAGCTTCTAAGAGTTGAGTATCTCAGCAACAGAGGCCACTTTAGAGACTAAAAGAGACTCTTGGCCAAGCTCATATTGTCCACAGCAATACAAGGGTATCGAGAAGAGGAAATCAAATGAAATGAAAGAATGAGAATTTCGGCAATGGTCACCTTGAGAAGAAATTAGACAGAGTAAATGGCTTGTCAAGAAAAAGACTTCAGATTCCATCTGGTAACCAACTTTCTTGCAAGCACCCATCTTTAGCCGCCGTTGTGCTTCCTAAAAGGCTTCTCCATAATGAATGAGATGAATACCTGACTGTTCACAGGTATCTCTGGTTTTCATTTGCGAGATGGATGCTCACATGAAATAAATTTAAATTATTTTGCTCTGCCTTTAAACATTAAGTTATTGTGCATTGTTGTTAACGGTCTAAGGTTTGTCATTATTATTATCTAGTCAGGAAAAGACACTTATGCTGGGACATTTTTGTCAAACATTTGTTAGATAAACATTTCAATATGGGAGTGATAAATCTCACACAGAGCCAAGCCAACCATTTGCATCTGTGAATCTGGCACAAGGGCAATCAGAGGTTTATAAATTGGCTTCCATGTTTATTCCTCTAACTCTGTTTTCTCTCCAGCACCCAGTTTCTATCAACCCCCTCATTTGTTTATTCTCCCTATCTTCTCACACCATGGATCCTGTCTGAGCCCTTTCTCTCTAAACTCCCACTTCCTTCTTTTCTTCTTGTTCTTTCTACCTCCTTCTGAAACGTGACTTGCCTCCGAGCTGTATTTCTGTATTGTTGTGTCCTTCTTGCTTGTACACCTCTGTCAACCTTCCTTTCACTGTCCTGCTTAAAGTTCTTATATACTCATAGAATAAAACTGATATCAATCAACACATTGTCTATGTACAGTATTTCTGATTTTATTACTTGCGTACTTGTACGTTTACTGTGATGCCTGATATAGTTTGTACAGTATTTCTATAGTAATTTCTAATTGTTTATATGCTACTAGACAAATATATATCATATAGTCCTATTCCTACCTTGCGCACCTTGTGCTGGGTTTCTTTGCCTCTAACTGCCCTTGCCCTCAGGGACAGGATTTGAGACAAGAGAGGGAGGAGCTCATCCCTGTTATTGGTGAAACCTTATCACACTAAACCAGACAAGCACCAACACACAAAGATGCATACACACTTGACATGTATACTGTACATTTGAACACATTTGCATACATACAGTGGATGGGTGAAAGCTCCTCATATGCACTATACGGACAAAAGTATTCAGCCACCTGACCCTTACACCACATATACTTTAATATGGAGTCGGTCCTCCTTTCACTGCCAAAACAGCTTCCACTCTTCTTGGATGGCTTTCCACAAGATCTTGGAGAGTTTCTGTGGGAATTTGTGCCCATTCATTCTGTAGAGCATTTATGAGGTCAGGCACTGATGTTGGACAAGGAGACCTGGCTCGCAATCTCCATTCCAGTTCATCCCAAAGGTGCTCAATGGGGTTGAGGTCAGGGCTCTGTGTGGGCCAGTCATGTTCTTCCACACCAAACTTATCAAACCATATCTTTATAGTCTTTGCTTTGTGCACTGGGGCACAGTCATGTTGGAAGAGAAAAGGGCCCTTCCTAAACTGTTGCCACAATGTTTGAAACATAGCATTGTCTAAAATGTCTACGTCTATCATCACTATGTGGCCATATAGTGTATCATATTTACTGGTGCTGAAACTGTAACTGATTGATTAATGCTCGAAAATAAATTGACAGCAATTGTAATGCCTGTCAATTATTGTGAGCATGACAACTCAGAAATGCCTGAAGCGAGATTCTTTCTGTACACAAGGACTACATTATTTGATTTTGATGGTCAAAGGTCAGAGGTCAGGGTCACTGTGACCTCATGTTCGTTCCTTTCTCATCAACAGAAATGCCTGAAGACAATTTCATTATAACAAGCACAAATGTCCACAGACTCATCCATGAAGTGGACAGAGTCTGGACAGACATGCATGTAAACTGCAACTTGACTGGTTGGTTAAAGCATACAGTAATAAACTATTTTAATTTATCTAGAAAAAAGTGAGCGAAGTTCTCAGTTTTAAAAAATTTGCTAGTTTTCCTTTTCTACTGTGATAACTCGTATCACATTGGGTTTTGGACTATTAGAATCTATCTTGTAAATTTTTAGGAAAATGTCTTATCAAAAAAGTGAATAAAAGATTCCCAGATGACCACAATAAACATTAATTGCAGCACTACCACATGTTTCTTGTACACAGTCATACATTTCTTCTCTCTGAACCACTGTTTCTAGTTTCCAGGGTTGTGACAGAAAGTTTGAGACCAATCCTCTGAGGCATCAAAGAGATTTCACACAGCTGATACCACATTAGCTTTTACTCTCCTCCTCTTCCTCCTGCCCTCCTGTCTTCTGCCCTCTGAATGACTTTCCTCTCCTTTTTCCCATCACTTCTTCAATATTATATTCTATCACCCATGCATGGCCTCTTTGCGCTTCTTCTGCCTTCTCTCCTTAGCTCTCCTCGCCTCACTTTTCTCTTTTCTGCAACTCTTCATCCTCCCTTCCCATCTGCTGTCCATCTTCCTTGACAGAAGCAAGACAGAGACATAGTGAGAAAAGAATAGGCACCAGAGAATCACTTCATCAACCACAGTCTGACAATTCATTAGCAGCTGTTTAGCATGCTGCTACTTTGTCTTCATTATGATTCGCTTCAATCAAAAGTCATTAGAAAAGTTATCAAAAATACAGTTTCATTTTCTCCATGTTCTCTTTTTCTCTTGTCCCTTTCACATTTCTTTATTTGCAAGAAGAAACTGATCTTCCCCTGCTGTTTTTAACTGATAAACTTTCTATTGAATATAAGTTGCAGGAAATTATATGCTATGTTAAAACCTCTGCATAGAAGTAGAGTTTTAGATGATGAAATAATTTTAACTGAGGGGATATTAAATGAGCCACATTAAACAATGGAGGTGAGATAACAGTGTTTTACCCAGAATAGATTGGTGGCTCTTTTGAATGAACTGAAATTATGCATAATATTTGCAATGAAAAGCTTGTACAAAGAATGTATTCTGCAGCTTATCTGATCTGAATGAGTTATATATATTTATATATATATACTACACACACACACACACACATACAAAGTTGGAAAGATGTGCGATGGGCTGGTTTTGAGTAGTAATTCTTTTTTTTCCCACAGATAACTACTGGAATGCTGCATCATTCACCACCCCATCATCGTACCTCCACTTTGCCACCTTCCAGGGGGAGACCAGCGCTGACATCTCCTTCTATTTCAAGACCAGTGCACCCTACGGAGTCTTTCTGGAAAACCTTGGCAACACTGACTTCATTCGCTTGGAGCTGAAATGTAAGATGCATTTCAATGATTCTGTGTGTGTTTCTCTCTCACACTTTAAGTCTTTATCCAGACACAGAGGGTGAGGTTTATCCAGCAGTCAGTCTGATAATGCTGGGTACAACCTGTCACCACACACACACTCAGAATCTCATAGATACACAGGAGGCTCTAAACACACACACACACACACCAACAACTGCCATTTGCCTTCCTGATTATGGCATACTACTTTGTGTGATTGCAAGAGAGAGCAATCATTTATTTAAGGTAATTGGTGTGTGCAATAATTATGTCCATTATGAATCTTTGTTTAATCAAATCACACATTTTCAGGGATGACGACACACAAGCTCACGCACGCCCTTTTTTAAAAAAACATTCTTTCAAACAGGAACATTTAAATCCCTTACAAGTTCCACCCCAACACACAAGTACACCTGCCAACCCAGTCTCCCTTTCCTATACAACTAAACTGCCATAACCATTATGTAATTGTAACCGGGTTACATTTTCTGTCAACATAATGACCATATGTTTACAATTAACGTAAATGCCAAATCGCAAATATGTTGATACGTTTTGATACATATCAATTAAATGTCCACCGGCAACAGATTTTTGTCCATCAAATTATGCAATCTACACATCCCTTTTTCTCTTCCGCTAAAATTTTAGCTTTATTAAAGTGTTTTATGGTTGGGTTTAGGCACTCACAACACTGGGTTAAGGTCAGGGAAAGATTGAGGGGTTGGTATTAGAGAAAAATGTAACAGATCACTTCACACAACAACACAACAACATAAAAATGTAAACATGATCTGTGTCTAACCCTAACCAAAGTATATTTCATGCCTAAGCTTAACCTCACACAGGACTCTGGTCTCAATCTCGGGTCTGCAGAGTGCCCGTCCTGCACATGATACGCCCGTCTTCCACCCCAACCACCTCCTTGCGACTCAGTTCCTTTTAATTAGTTTGACGTTTCATTTAATCACTAAATGCGTGGCCTGACAACATAATGATTACGTTTGCTACAAATATGTAATAAAGATTGCAGTTTAGTTCTATAGGAATGACATTTTTAGGAGACATATGGAGCACCCATATCCACCAACACACACAGGATCTGCTGTCATTAAAATGGCTACATTTTCTAATTTCAGTGTTGAATGCATACATGCACATCCATTTCAGCATTATTAAAATATTCAAGTTTTAATTATTTACTCAAATGATGGAAACAACTCAGCTAAACAGATACAATGAGGTCTGGAAGTATTTGGGCAGTGACATAGCTTTATGATTTTGTCTTTATAGGCCACCACAGTGGATTTGAAATAAAGCAATGAAGATGTGATTAAATCAGACCTTATTTTAAGAGGTTTTGACAAAAATATGTAATTTAGGTATTACATCCATTGTAAACAAGCACCTCCATTTTCAGAGGTTCACTAGTGTTTGGTCAAAGTGATATAATAATGTAAATAATTTTTAATATTTGGAAACTACAGTCTGCAGCCCATGGACATCACCATGAGGTTTGTCGCTGGAGATGCTTTGCCAGGCTTTTACTGCAGCCACCATCAGCTGCTGCTTGTTTGTGGAACTTTTGTTGTCGTTTTTTTGTATGCTTTGGACCATGAGCTGTTTATTCATACTTTTATACTTACTTTACTTACTTACTTTAATACATACTTTCATAATACTTTTCTCTTCATATTATTCTGGTACAAGTTAATCTTGGTTTCACTTTTCCATAGAATCGGATTCCAGAACAGTCTAACAAGTCTAATCTGGCTTTCCTTTTCTTGAAAACAAACCAGCGGTTTGTACCAAACCTTCTGGATTTACAGAAACTGTTTGTTGCTATATACTTATATATTTATGTTGTTTTTTCTGTCAAATCATTGCCTCGTTCACTTACATTGAGATCTCCCTGGATTTTTCCATTCATAGCTCCAAAATCCAAAATCCAGAACTTTTATCTTCCTCATTTGTCTTGAAGTAATGAGGGAGTGGACCGCACCTGGTCAGTTAACTTCTTGTCAGTCAATTGCCCAAATACTCATGAGCCTCTGAAAATGGAGGTACTTGCTTAAAATGGCTTTAATTCCTAAATGATAAATGCCATATTTTTGTGAAACCTCTTAAAATTACGCTGAAAGTCTACAATTACATCAATTACATGTAGATTGTTTTATTTCTGATTCAGTGTGGTGGTGTATACCTGCAAAACTGACTTTTATTTCACATTGATAATTTGTAACTTATAAAAATATAAAAATTAAAAGGCAGCATAACATGTAAAATGGTATTAAATATTTGACATACCTGTCACACCTGACTTGTGCTTATTTTTGCACGTTATCATTGAAACATTCAGTAACTATTAAGCTGGTGACCTTAAGTTGGTAGATGGTGTATTTTAAGTTGGATTGTTTCACCAAAGAAGACTCATCACTTGAACTGTCAAGACACACAGTAGACTCCTAGAATGGTGTTAGTGAGTAGACAGTATTTGGTAGAGTACAAACATTTGTAATGTAATGAACACAGTAACTAGAAAGTAGTCTGAGATTTCTGAGATTTATAAATGGTATGCCATGCAACAACATGATTGTCTAAGAATGTTAAAATCTTAGGCATGAATGTGATCACTAAACTACATTGTGAAGGGGCTTCTTGGGATAGTAAGCTGTGGATGGATGACTCAGCTGGCAAACAGTCCTTTTTAGGAGCCAGTTGTGGGTCTTTGTAATTATTTTCAAGGAGAGTAAAGAGTTTTGCTCACTGCTTTTGCGTTACTGAGTGCCTGATGTTTTTCTGCTCTACGTACCTTGTGTTGTTGGCAGGACATTAACTCACAGCAGAAAAGCACCCAAACTCATTTGCATTTTTTTTACATTGTCCAGTCAGATGAAATGAGACTTCTGCAAACAAATGTTGAACCTCTCGTCAGGATTGATGTCTATCCTAAAAAAAGAACCATCATGCAAATGAAGCTACTGGACCAGCTAGTGGCATCCATCCCATGATCTTTCCTTTCTCTGAGGATCTTGTAGAAAACTGTTTCTTTCTTTTCAACATACTTGAGAACAGCTTTACACCTTCAGTAGAGGCAGAGCAAGTATGTGCTGCCTTTACATTTTTATGCAGATGTTTAGATAAATGATGAACATTTCTATAAATGTGTAAATACATGTTTAAATAGCAGTTAGGCTAAAGATAGTGATTCAGTTGTTGCCTAGTAACAATAAAAAGGCCTTATTGTGTTTCGTTGATATTCACTTTGAACGTTTGATGTTAAAGGCACCTGCTAACATTTTCCTGCTGGTGTCTCTGGCCATTTTGCATCAAAATGCCAACTAGTGAATAGACACAAAGGCAACTCATGATTTTTGAGCCAAAGTTCTTTCTAAAGCCACTAAAAAACATTTTGTCAGCTGGTTTTCTGGTCTTTGCCAGTTCTTTCTTTAAGCTAAATTAAGTATTGCACAAAGTCAAATACACACCAACACCTGCACTCACTTAACAATGTGCTGACTCTGTATGTGCAAGTACAGTATGAAGTTTTCCAAAGGGCTTAGTATTTGTCTTCCAAGCACACAATAACACACAAAGATACAATAAGTCGCTAGTCTTTCATGGCTGCACAGCAGGCCAGAGGAGATAGGGAGTGTATGTGTCTTTGTGTGGTGTGTGTCTCCCAAAGCTTTCAAAATGACCCCACATCGATTTCCGTTCTCCTTCTCTTTGCTATCATCTTGCATTTTGCCCTACAGCACATGCACACACACAATCATGCACACAGCATAAACACACACATAATCTCTGTCCCCTCACTGGTGCAAAACTGTATCTCCTACAATCCAGTCAGGGCATGAAATGACTAGCATTAAGCCCGAATTGCATAGCTGTGCCATTGCAGGAGCTTACAGCACAACACACACTCACTTGTACACAAATGCCACCTTGTGCAAAATATATATTACACGTGACCTCTGCAGACTCAAAGTCATAAGGTGGGCACTATTCCCGTTTGAATCTTAATGGAAAGAATTAGACATGGACACATTTCAGAGACAGCGTTAAGGGCATATTCAGACCCCATGTGAGGAGGACTGGTAACAGGATTGAGGACAGATAGAAAGGCCCCTAAATACATAAACGACTGACTTCTGGGGTACTGTGGCTCAGTGGAAAGTATGTATCTGTCATGTTTTGAGTCTTTAAGAGCCTGCAGTTTCAGTGATAGTCTTGCCCAAAGGTTATAAATATTTTGGCTTAGCATCCAGCTGAGAAATGTACTTTCCCACTGGAGACCTTAGCTTTTAAAACCGCATTATTGTATTTATGGGAAGATCAGACACACACAAAGTTTACGAAGTTCTGAAGCTATGCAATGTCTCTGTCTCTGTGAAGTCTGATGTCTCTCTGACTTGTTAAAACAATATGTAGGTCCCTACCAAAGACAATAGCATCCAAGCAAAAGTATTTGTGTTTTTAATTCACTCTTTGAAAGAAAAGAAAGGAAAAAATAATTTGTGCATGTTTTTGTCAACAAGAGATGCTTAGTTTTTTGATAGGCTGCTATAAATCTTCTAACCTCAGCAACAGCAGGTTTGCCACTGCACTCTGAATGTGGCTCGCACTAAAATATACTGCCATTCTTCTGAAAGCAGATGAGCAGCAACAAAATGGAATATCACATTAGACAAACACGCGAACACATTTGTACACCCACACAAGCAGTGATCTTTTGCACAAAGACGTACAAAATCCTTTTCACTGTTTATTATTGTTTGGTTGTGCAGTGCCAACGTATAATGTTGGATCTCTCCGCCTCCATGTTAAAATATTAATAGAAAAACAAAAAAACAAAACAACAACAAACACCAGTCCATCGTTACTTAGGAAATTAAGGCCAGTCAATCTGAAAACTGTTCTTAGAGATGAGACTTGGAGAGAGTGAATGGATGGTTCCTGAATGTTTGGTTGCCAAAAGATGGCTACTTCAACAAACTGAAAATGGTTGTTTAACACTTATTTTGTTTACTACAAAGTTGTATACATGTTCTTTCATAGTTTGGTTGACTATGGTAATGTTGCAAATGATCATTTTGTAAATGATAATGATTGAACGAAGGAAGTAAAGAAGAAAGGAATGATGGAAGCATGGATGAGAGGGGGTTAACATAAGTGAATGCACTAAAGTGAACAGTAAATGATGAATGAAGAAACAACGAGGGAGTACAAAGGAAGAAATACACACAAATGGGAGGATAGACTCAAGGGATAGTGGGGGTGGATGAAAGGAGGAGAGAAATAAACAAACAAAACAACAAAGAAAACAAAGTCAGAGTAACAGAGAACAGTTAACAAAGGACCTTTGTATACGATGCCATATGCAACATGACAAGTTGGAGTGATAAAAGGTAATCAGATGACCAAACTCATTGAAAAAAGAGAAGATTATTAGACATAGAGATTGCACAAAAGTGCATTTCCACATTGACAGCTACATAAAATGATCCATTCTAATATCTGAGTCTAATGAAGCCATAATGAAGCAGTAACACATTTCGCTATGAAGTGGTTATTTATCATCTCTATGACTGTAGCACACTGGTGCCAATAACTACCATATGGCACCACCCACAATATATAGCTTTTACATAGCAATCTTAGAATAGAAGCAAACACTAAGAAAATAGTCAAATGAGGTTTTGATGTGACAATTGCAAATCTTCTTTCCATAAGCAACAACGATTCCCCATTGTTTTTTCATTCCTTCCATGCAGTATAGTATATCAAAACAGAAAGATTTGACATTTTGCAGCAGCAAGCCTTCACATTCAGACATAACTGTGTGAGCCACGCTGTGAGTTCACATTTTTTTCTTTGCTTAACACTTAAATGTTTTGGGTATGCCAATGGACAGACAGTGGGGTGGCAGTTACTGAATAGTATAGCTGTGGAGGCATGTGGTTTTTTATCATTTTCTATGGGAACTTGTGTTATCCTGCTAACCTGTGAATAGCCTCAACATAAAAAGTATTGTGTCTTTAATATTGTCTATGGAGTAGATCATTTTTAGATGACTAAGACAGAATAAATATGTATTCAGAAACACTGGCTCAGAAACTCTTACTGAATTTGTCAGTCCAAATAACAGTGTTTTGTACTATGAAAATATAAAAGACATGCCACTCAGCAGTAAAATGTATTAATATAAAGATGTGACATGATTATATGATATGTACTGTATGGTTAGTTGCATTTCACTATAGAATCTAACATTTTTGCCGTTGTGGAGATTTTTTACCTAAATGCGTGCTGCCTTCCTAGATTTGGTTTAAGTTGGAGATAAGATCTCTCACACACACACACACACACACACACACAGATAGATCACTGTTCCCTACAGAGAGGTTAAAAGGCATTAGGGAGTGACCTCACCGGTGCAGTCGCAAAACATCTGGAATGGACAGGTGGTAGACTAAAACACACACACACACACACACAGAGTAGTTCAGAAATATTGATGAACATGTCCTGTCACACTTATGAAAGGTAGAACAGTGCCCCCTGTTGGGAAAATATTAAGCTTCTGAACAGAGTAGCAATTACAACTACTTACTTGATGGTATTTCAGTGAACAGTGTTACTACTTCATAACACTTCCCACAGACACACATGCACACACACACACAATTCCATTCATTTTAAGATAATAAAAAGTAATGATGTGGTAAAACAAGGCCACCTTGCACTTCCTTTCTTTTCATTTACACATTATTTTTAACTTTTAAGTCTCTCATGCATTGGCTCTTATCTCTCCAACAAAACTAGGGAAACCTCTGAAAGTTCAATAACAGCAAAAATACATAGAAACGTGTTGTGATACAACTTAATGTCATACAAAACCAAATGTTTCTGTGCAAAGTTAGGAGCAGTCATGTATTTCAAAGCTGAAATCTATATAAACCAAATGAGTGGCCTTGAAACCAATGAGGCATTAGATTAAAAATTGAATGCATATATCTGCAGAGTGCATTGGCAGGACAAGGACTTATGGTCGGTTGTTTGTTTCACATGGTTATATAAATAATGTTTGTAAGTAATATTTATTCTCCTTAAACTCTTTCTGCAGCTCCTCATGTGGTCTCTTTCTCTTTCGATGTTGGGAATGGACCCGTGGAGCTAACAGTGCATTCAGCCACACCCCTCAACGATGACCAGTGGCATCGTGTGATGGCCGAACGTAACGTGAAGGAAGCAGTCCTTCAGTTGGATCAGACCTATCGAGCATCTCAGCTTGCTCCTGCACAGGGGCACACTCGGCTAGAGCTGTTCAGCCAGCTCTACGTGGGTGAGACACACACACATACTCCCACATGTTCTAAACTAACAATCACAATAATTACTTTATTTATCTGCTTCTGAAGAGAACCATAATTATAAACTCTTACGTGTGAAAATCAAACACCTACGTACACACCAACTATCAATTTAAAAACTTTACTAAGTACTGTCTGTACTTTCAGTATCGTCGTCCTCAGATACAGACATGTGAGGATTTTTTCATAAGCTGAACACTGGATATCACTGTGTCCTCTCTAAAGAGGCTTCAGTCCAGCTTAGCCACAGTCAGTGCTAATAAAGTTAATGTTAATCCATCACACACATAAAATCATTTCTCGTTTTAGGGTATGCACACATCCTTGAAAACTCATCCGTGTAAGCGATCAGAGTTTTAATAAAGTTAAAACTGATCCTCTGTGCTGTCTGGGAGGGCATGTGACTAAAACTAAATTAATTCTCTCACAGAGGTCATTTCTGTGATACATTAACACATTGACTCAGCATTTATATTACTTCGGATTAAGAAACTATCATAGTACAAAGAGGATATCAACTCCCTGACTTTCTCACTGTCTCGTGTACCAAGCCTCTGTCAGGCAGTTATCACATTATTTATGCCTACATGTTGTTAAAGGGGTCTGATTTTTTTTCTTGTAGCTTTATCTCAGCCTCTCAAGCTCATCTACGGTTCAAACATCAGACAAACTGGCCTGTTTTATTTCATTCTACCTTTTATGCTGAGCTGTCAATGCTCTATAAACCAAACTCTGGGGCTAAAATAGTTTTAGGGATTTGCGGATAGAAGGAAAAGTGCTGAGGCGGATCACAGAGTTCCTAATATCTCATGGAAAAAGTTCTGCCCAAAGGAGATTGTTCCAAATTCTAATCAGGCGTCCTAGTGTGATAGCCTTAACCCCCCTGATCCCCGTTTGTAATATAATTTCATCGTCTCATCAAATTTGCTGCTTCGACCGCTGCTGAAACATCCTCACCTTATCATGTCCCAATTTGCCTCTGAGTGTATTTGTAGTTTCATTTAGTGAAAGGAAAAGAGATTAGGTTTTGTCATTGTGCGGTTTGCGGCTATGAAACCTGGAACATAATGGTTTCCGGATAGGACCTCAGCCATCATTTGCATGTGTGTGTCTCTGGCTTCTCTGTTGAAGAATGACAGGATAAACTTCTGTTTATGTGACACAGCTCTAGAAACACGAGAATACTGGAGGACATAGAGGTCGTCAAGGGAAGAGTTGTACATAACAACAGTCGCAGGGGTGACAGCACCTTCTCATATCTGATCTCTAATCCCTGGTTAATCCTCATTCGAGGATTGCTTTGGAAAGTTACAGTTTGACACACAGGAAGTGGCCAAGCCACTAAGGGGAAGTGGTTTAGATTTGGCTTCTGACACCAGGAAAAGATAGAAATCACACACACACACACGTTTGATCGAGATATTTGGAATGAGGGAGCAAAGCCCCGGGAAAGCATCAGGATTTTGTCCGAACTCGCCTGATTCTTCCTTGTAATGCAGCATGCTGTCATGGCACACATTGTCTCTGATTGATATTGATGTGGCTATTTGAAGGTAGTGAGGCAGAAAAAACAATACATGCTCAAAACCCCAAAAGAATACAACTCCAATCCTGCTTCAACCATCCTGTTCGCGGGAAAAAGTAAAAGACTCTATCCCCAGAAATGATCTCTTGTATCAGTCAACTAAAACAGGCAGCGTGGAAGTACAACAGGGAGAGTTATTTTGCTTACCTTTGTCCCGTATATGTATCTGCATCATCTCCTTCTCTCTTTCTCAATCAACATTCTCCTCGTCAAGCATTTGATTGCTTTAGTGTTTACTGCACAGTGGCTCATTTGCTCTAATGGCCTTGAGAGTAAATGTTATACCATCAGCCTGCTGTCATTTACTTCACACTGTTAACTTTTAGTTCTTCAATTCATACATGCACATAACTATAAATCTTGCTACATTTTATTCATTTAATTTCCACCATCTGTTCTTTTGCTTTTCTTGATTAATGCTCAGTATCACACTTTTTTATTATTTTGCATGTCTTTGCTTTATTCTCTCATGGCTGGATTGTTTTGTCTTTTTTTCTACTTTTCTTTTCTTTTCCTTGCCCCTGTCTTCATGGACCGACATGCCTGCTTGCTTGTGGCTGCTCACTGCATTTGTGCGACACCTGTCACAGGGAAACCAGCCTCACTCACCTGCCAAGACAGTAGGTAACATTTAATGAGTACAATGAAATGTCTCTGTGACATTGAGTTTTTTAACATAATGGTAAATTCTGTTGTTTTTCAGCACCTGCGGCTCAAATTTGTTGTATTAAATCCTTTAAAATGTACTTACTCAGGCTGTTGTTCTTCTGTTTTTGTGTTTTTTCATACTGTACATATAATACCACCTATAGTACATGTGAAGAATTACCTTTTTCATAGATTTTCCATGCAGGGATTACCACATTACCATTACTGCAAACCTACAGAATTACAAAGCTTACAGAAAGTAGTGTCCTGGTAAAGTGGAATTTCTGGGACAATATGCCCCCCTGGAAATGCAGGTGGGTTGCAGAGTCTTTGGAAATTACATTTATATTATATTAATCAAAATACCACTACAAATGACATTGCACTGTGGAGTACATCCAAATAAAAATTGAAGAGGTAAACATTGGACTGAGGATTTCTTTATTTTTGAACAGCAGACAGAAGGAAATAGTATGACTCTATTAACCCACTTATAGAGTGGTAATGAAGAACAAGAAGAACAGCAGTGCAGCAGATGTGTAGCTTGTTGTAAAATAAATGCTGAAATCATCAGCATCGGAATCGAGCCTTCAAAAGAGCATCAGCATGTAAAACACAGTCTCTACTGTACCTTATTTCTGTGTGTGTGCGTGTGTGTGTGTGTGTGTGTGTGTGTTGTATTTATACTAACTTGTGCATCTGTGTCTGTTCACAAATCAGTGATGACTTCAGTCAGACTTCAGTTTCGGCCAGGCTCTATTACACACCATTTGTGAATTATGCACAAGCTGTGTGCACCTGTGTATGGGTATATATGTGTGTGTCTGTGTACGTGTCCACCTTAGTCTCCGCAGGCGTTAGAGCCTGCTGTCTGCTTAATCAGAGACTGATTTAGACCTGGGTAAACAGGTGGCAAAAACCTCCAGCCAATCAGTGGTACAAAATAGATTAATTAACAGGTCTACTAAGAGTCAAATCCTATGTGGGACTGGAAAATGGAGAAAGAGTGTGAAAACCCAGCTGCATCCTGATATTTGAATAATGTATTGGCTGGAGAGAATTAAAATACATGTCTTAGTAATTGTATTTTAGTTGTACCTGTGTGGCTAACCTAGCAGATGTGAATGGGAAAATGTAGCTGCTGAGGGGGGAAATTATGTGAAAAATGTGTCTCCCCAACATGTCATCTTAAATGAGTACTTCTTTGTAATCCAAAGGATGTAACTGAGAGGTTTTAATAACTAAAATGCCTCTTAGCTCTTATTAATGAAAGCAGGTGTGAGAGTGCGTGTGTGGATTCTGTTTTTGTGTGTTTATCAAGACAGTGTGACTGTCCTCCGGGGTTTGCCTTTGGATGTTTGAATCTTTACCTGTGGGTGCATGTTTATGAGTGTGTTTATTGCTATAGTCATTTAGGTGACCATTAATCTATTTAACACCCCGACTCTGTCCAAGTTAATGGTTAGTTAGACTGAAATGGTGCAAGGCCAGAATGACGATGGAAGCACTTTAGAGGAATGGCTATCGACACCCCAAGGCTAAGCACTAATGCTTATATTGACTCATTCAAATCAGGTGAGCTGTGTGCGGTGTGTTTTAAAATGCGTGTGTTTGTTTGCAGCATGTAGTCTATGTGCAGTCATGCATCCATCTGCATGTGTATGCTTGTGAGGTGTTCATTAATACGCAGTGTTCATTAGGCTGCTCTAATTAGCAAAGAATTTAAACGAGTTGAAGGTTGTTTCAAGAACAGCGTCACAGTTGGAACAATTTACGTGACATCAGTGGCTTCCTCCAGGTATTAGGATATTAGCGTTTCTAAAAGAGATTAAAACAGAGCCTCTTGCATTTAAATGACTTCTATGACCTTGACTTCCATTTGTCCTCCCCTTCGTTTTCTTTGTTGTCCTTCCTCTCTAATTTATTTTCCGAACGCTGCATAAATTCTTGCTACACTGATGCCACCTCCTACTATTCAGGTGCTGCAGGGGGGCAGAGGGGGTTCCTGGGCTGCATCCGAGCCTTACGCATGAACGGCATCACGCTTGACTTGGAAGAGAGGGCCAAGGTCACGCCTGGGGTCAAGCCTGGATGCCAAGGCCACTGTACCAGCTTTGGGATGTACTGCCGTAATGGAGGGAAGTGTGTGGAGAAGTACAATGGCTACTCGTGTGACTGCACTGACACAGCCTACAATGGCCCATTCTGCACGAGAGGTAAGAGGCATTTAGGGACAATCAAATAAGTTAATAATTGAGTAGGAAGATCATGAGACTGTGCCACTTTGTACTGAATGGCTGCCACACTGCTCTTCTTCATCAAGCCTTTAGTTGCAAGACAAACTGATCACCACTTGTTTAAGTTTTCAGATATACATTTTCCTGCAGAATTCTTTTAAATTCCATGAAGTATGTATCTAACAGTAGCAGATAACTGAATATTAAAATTTCTTTCTTCTTTCTTTCATTTTCTCTTTTTATTCCCATCCCCAGACTTAACAAAGTGTCTTTCTGCTTAGAATTGACACTGAGTCATAATCTCTCTGCTAACACCTTTCTAACAACTTTTACAGTCGTCTTTTGAAAGCATGTTATCATTAGCTCAGTCCTTTTTTAGTTCACAATGGCACAGTCAAATAGCGGCAGGATTACTGCCGAAGTAGTTAGGTTTCTATGAGCTTCATTGCCTGACAACCCACTGTGATTTTAGCCGCACTTTGTGATTGTCCTCGCTTCCTATTCAGTTTGTAGCTGTCAGTGTTGAAAGTGTTTGGGCTTATGATAAAAGGCATCGATTGAGAGCAATATTGTGCTTACCCACCAATTCTCCCTGACATTGGAGTGCTCTCACTGAATGTTAATGCAGTGCAGATGCAGAGCTGATAGATCAAACTAAAAAACAAAATGTCAGAGTCACAAGCAGAGGGAAGCTTTAGATTTTTGAAGTTCAGAGATGAGAAATGTCACACTGTAACTCTGCTTCTGCACTGTTGCATATTGCTAAAATGTGTTTGTTTCATAGGGATTCATTAGATACACTATTAAAGTTCTACTTTCCAAAACAAGTTTTGATAAAATGCTCTGGGGAGAGGAGCAGCAGTGCTGTCAGAGGCTTTCTGCTAGCTCCCAGTCAGAGAGTTGATCCCCGACACGTGAATTAATTTGTTTCCTACAGCTGAATACTGTTTTGCCCCTGTGCTCTTGGCAGGGGGGGTGACAAGATGACAGAAAAGCTGAGTGTGTATGCCTTGTGTACATGTGTGTGTTGTGGTGACAGTGTGTGGTGATAAGTTAGTCTAACACATAAAACGACCTCCTCTGAAATCTGTCATAACCAATCAAGCATTTGAGGATTTAGAGAATAGACATTACTCTGTCTGTCTTTCTTTTTGTATGTTTTGCTCTTCCTCTTCTGTCTCCACATTTTCCTCTTTTTCTTCTTCCAGTCATTTTTGGTGTTCTCCTTTCTCTCCTCCTTGTGTGTCCACTTGCCTCCTTTTTTTCCCTTCCTCCCTCATGCCACCTAGTCCTCCTTTATAAATCCCCTGCCTCATTTCTTTCTCTACTCCGTCCCCCCCATTTACACACACCTGTTCGGGTTCTCCTTTTTTCCCTTCATTCTTTTCTCTCTCTCTTATCCCAGTTGCCCTTCTCCTGTTTCCCTTCTTTTCCTAATCTCTTTCCTTCTCTTCCTTTAATCTCCCCCTTCTCTCCCCGTATTCCCAGCAAGTGAAAAATGCATGAAGCCAAACATAATTGCATAGCGCATTTCCATTGTATCCATATTTACACACTGCTCAGGGCATGCAGCAGTATTATTATTATTATTATTATACACTTTCATTCTTTTGCTTTTCTGCCCTTGAGGGTCACATAAACTCGCATACACATATGTATTACCTGCAGAGGTTTGCATGCTTGCACAAATTCCCTTTCTAAAATGTCTTCATATACTCACGCACACACACATAAAACACCTGTTCTGGACAGGGGGGTTCTCACAGTGTGGGTCCAGACAATTGCATGTGTTACTGATGAGGCAGCTAGTTGGGGTCTCTCAAGAAGAAGAGAGTGACAGAGCAGAAGAGAAACCGGTAATATATAGGCTCTACATAATCTACAGTTTGCATGAATTAAGATAAAATCTTTATAAATTAAGATGTGAAGATTGTGGCTTGTTGTCCTTTAGTTAAATGATGGTTAACCTTGTCCTAGTTATACTGATGCCTAAGTTATGAACCTTTAACATAAATCAGGTTACATCTTACATAGAGATTTGTTGTATACGCCTTTTACTGATATGTCAGGTTGAACTGATGCTAGTAACACTAAATTACCATAATCCGACATTTCTAATTCTACTGTAACTATGAAACACATATACACAGATGTCTTCATGTCTGTATATGCATGCATAATTTTTTCATAGTTAGCACTGTCGCCTCACAGCAAGAAGATCCTGGGTTTGATTCCCGGGGTCGGCCAGGGTCTTTCTGTGTGGAGTTGTTGTCTCCACACAGTGTTTGCGTGGGTTCTCTCCAGGCACTCAGGCTTCCTCCCACAGTCCAAAGACATGCAGTCAGGTTAACTGGGGACTCTAAATTACCCGTAGGTGTGAGTGAGAGTGTGAATGGTTGTTTGTCTATATGTGGCCCTGCGATAGACTGGAGACCTGTCCAGGGTGTACCCTGCCTCTCGCCCCATGACAGCTGGGATAGGCTGACTGTTTTTAAATAGAAGCAAGTTTTTCAGAATTTTATCCTTCTTTACTGCATTTAATGGATTTTGTCCATCTCCACCTGCTGTTGCAGCACTGCTGTCAGTTAGAGTGGACGTACGTGAAAAAACAAAATTTGTGCACATTAGTATGTATCTGCTAAATGCTGGCGATATTTATCATTAGCAATGCTCACTATCACATTCATGGTTTGAAATGAAAAACATTATCTGTTGCAAGTGGCGTCAGCTATCACTAATGAACATTGTTAACTTGTTGGTTTGGCTGCTGTCTGCCAGCGTGTGTTAAAGATTTCTGTGAGCAAAGTGTTGTTAATAGTGACCCCTGGCCCAACAACCAAACTTTTCCTAGCTGCATTTTAATGAGGCAGCCTGATTTACTGTGGTTAGTCAAAAGACTGAAAATACAAATAGTTAATAAGGCTACACGAAAAATAAAGTAGCTGTGACTTTAGTTTCTTGCTGCCTTATCAATGAGAAGCTTGTTAAATTGTTTATTAATTAACCTTTTTGTAACATACTTAAGAAATCAAGCATGCTTCGCTGACTGGCATGCTGCACAATGTCTGATTTTTGAATAATTCAGTTAATAAACAGCAGCATGAATATCCACAGACAATGAACAGTCTATCCAGATCAGAAAATGAACAAGCTCTCTGCCTGGTTGACACAGAATAGTTAGTGAAATGGGTCTTTCCGGGCTTAAAAAGCCTGAAACTATATCAGTGCAGAGGATAGAATTGTGGCGTAGTTGAATAGAGGCAGGATTTTGCCCGCAGACTAATATCCAATAAAGGATGCACCCATTTTCTAGTAATAAGCCTTCTATTAAATTTAAATAATGTAGCTTGAAAAATGTATTTTATTTTTACTATGTCAATGGTTCAAGTAAAGCTTTTAAAATAGGTTTCATAAATACTGTGTGTTTGTTTATTTGTGAGGGGTGTAGTTCATATATTTGTTCAATTATTCGTTAAGGGTGTAGTACATTTTCATTTCTGCCACTGAGGGAAGGCAAACATGTCAATGCATTGCATTGCATTTACACTGACGCACACACACACAGATAACCCCCAACTCTCTGCTTTCCCTGTAACTATTCTCTCTAATTTCATGCACGTTGTGCATTTTATCTCTTTTGTAACTGACACACGTGTGAACATATGCATACACACACAAAAACAGACCATAACAGAAGTATAGAAAATAAAGTCCCTTCCTCTAAACTCTTTATTACAAGAATCAGTAAGCCTCCTCTAATGGCAAGCATTTGCCATTAGTACATGTTTAATGTACTGGTAAACAATGTATTGTTGGTTACAGATACTGGAACACGGCAATTTAACACTCACTTTACTATGCCTCCCCAGCAGCGTCATATTTATGAGTGCACTTATTTTTCTCTGGCCATATATAATATAGTTATCGTTTCATCTTGTGTGAGTTTATGAGCACTTCTCTGTGATTTCTCTTTCTGCTTTTCATTGATTTCTTTCTGTCTCTTCTTTATTTCTGATAAATCTTCTAGGCAAGGACATACATGCTGTGCTTTAAATTGCTTTAAGAAATGTAGTATGGTTAATATTATGTGTTGTTTTTTTGTACTTGTATTTGCATGTGTTTTTATTTTTATCTCTTTCAGATGTTGGGGGTTTCTTTGAAGCAGGAACACTGGTGAAGTACAACTTTATGCCCGAAGCATATGCAGGAGCCAGTAGAGATACAAAGGTTGTAACACACCAGCTGACACCACATGAAGTGAACCTAACAAAGGAGGAAGTAGCCTTTAGCTTCAGCACATCCAGTGCACCAGCTATTCTGATGTATGTCAGCTCCAAGACCCAAGACTATTTGGCTGTGGTGTTAAGGCACAATGGTAAGATCCACACATATAATTTAGGTTGCTCACTAGTGAGAGGTCTGCTTGGACTAATGCTCGTCAGTGCTGCAAAGTACATTTTAAAGGCTGTTCTTTCAACACAGTTTGGAAAGTTGTACTGTATAATTTGCAAAAATCATCCTGTAGTCAGTGGCCTCCCACTGACACGCTGACAGGCAGCGAATTGCTTTGATAAAATAGTAGTAATAAAACTTTGACAGTGCCATCTAGTGTTTCAGCAGCTAATGAGTACCATCACCAAAATAAAACTACAAAAAAAACTCACATGCTGCTTAAGGGTACTGCTAGAAATTCTTAGCCCTCCTGCTCCTTGGATGCTCTGAGACTGAAGACATCTGTACTATAATTCCCTGTCAAGTTGTGGATTATCTGAATTATTCAGGATTTCTCCTGGTATTTCTCACTTGCTCTCACTTCACTTTAAAAAGAAAAGTAAATGTTGGTCTTTGGTGTTTAGTTAAATGAGAAAGAGAATTGTGGATTTTATAATGGCTATTCATAAGTATGATAAAGTAGTAATACATTAACTATACACCTAATGGCAGAGATCATGTTTTGAGAAATTGATTGAGAAATATCTATCTGTGAATGTGTTTCATCCTGTAAAACCAAACTTTGCCTTATGTGTCTTCAGGTTCAGTGCAGGTGCGGTATAACCTAGGAGGTCTGAAGGAGCCATTTACTATAGATGTGGACCAGCGCAACCTGGCCAATGGACAGCCACATAGCATCAACATGTCCCGTGTCAACAGAAGCATCACCATCCAGGTGCAGACTGTACACACACACGCACACACACTGAACATTATGCACCACCATGGAGTGTAGGTTATTGCCATCCTGCTACATAGACACATTAAACTCTCACAGCCACTCACACACTAGCAAGCCTCAATTCTATAACTCATAAGCCCAGCCTGTGTTAGCTCGATGGTTCACCATAAGTCAGAGGGGAATGTAGTGTCCTGTTCTGTCTTCTGCTATGATGAAACTGCACGTGCTCTACCACTGTTAATCCACTTCCAGGGGACAGCGTTAAGTATGGCACCAGAGAGAATGCATTGATCTGTGTGTGTTTATATGAGTGCACAATGTTGTGAGATTGTACTGTCATGCGTTTGTGCATGTGTGTTGGTATTTAAGAGTGTGCACATGAGAGACAGAGTGTGCATATTTGTTTATGTGCTTGTGTGTTGCAGTGTGTTTGTGCCTTTGTATTTGTGTGCGTTATGTGTGTGTGTGTGTGTCTGTGTGTGTGTATGTGTGTGTGTGTTATGAGCTCTTGAGGCTTGCACAGCTAAACAGCTTAGTGCAGATCAATACAGCCAAGGCTTAGTCAGTAGCTGTCAAGGATGGAGTGAGAATTCAGCTAAACTATTATAGACTTTGTTCTCGGCCCAGATTCAGCTGCGTTCTGCAGTTTGAGGACAACTTTAAACTGATACCAGACGCCTCTAAAACCCAAATAGGTTGCATCTACATGTAGATAAATTTTAGGTAATTTGCATTAGCACCAGCATTGCATGGCTTTAAACAAACAGAATGCTTAAATGAGAATTTAAAAAATAAAGATTTTTTTAAAAATTTAATTATTGCATTGAGCATGTGCAGTATTTTTATACACTTTGTATACTATACATGTAATGATAGCATTGTAGCACTTTACATGCTGTACAGTACATTTACATATTTATAGTCATTCAGCCATTTGATGCAGAGAGCATACTTACAGTTCTGTGATGCAAACCATGTACATCTACAGTGCAAGTCAATTTGTGTGTTTTTCACTGGGAGGACTTATCTGCCCCCTAGTGGTCAGAAGGCTGTATAGCATCAATAAAAACACTGACTCACTTCCTCTTTGCAAAACATTGTTACTAAAACTCATTAATTTATTACTCATAAAATTGTTAGGTTTATGCTGAAAAAATTTATTTTGCAAGCATCAATGAACTTTTATCCTATTTACTATATCATCTTACAGTGCTGTGAAAAAATATTGGTGATTTTCTTATTTGTTTGCACACTTAAATTAGTTTATGGTTCCATCAATTATGGCAAGTTGTCCAGCCCCAGACCATCACACTACCACCACCAGGTTTGACGGATGATATGATGCTTTTTTTTTCTTTTTTTTTTTAATTAAATGGTGTGTTAAGTTTGGGGGGGCAATTACTTCTTCACACAGGGCCAGACAGGGTAGCTTTTTTCCCTTAATAAATAAAATCATCATTTAAAAACTGCTTTTTGTATTTACTCTGGTTATTTTTATGTAATATTAAAATTTGTTTGATTGACATTTAAGTGTGACAAATATGCAAAAAGATAAAATATCAGAAAGGTGACAAATACTTTTTTACGTCATTGTCTGTGGCATCTTCATGTATTTCATTGCTCCTGTGAAACTAACACTTAAACTTACTTGAAGCCACAATTTCACTCAGGCAGCCTCTATTTTTGGAACCAATATAGACAAAAAGTTATGCCTAGTTTGATTTAATTGCATTAATTGAAAAAATAGATTGTTTCTGCAGCATGCATATGCAAAAAGAAATTTAAAAAATACAAATATAAAGAAAATATTATTTAATCACTATATTGATTCAAATAAATTAGTATGAACGTGTGGTACCTAAGTATTGTATATTACTCACATCATGTTTGGCTTGAATAGATTTAGAGAGAATGGACAGAAAGGGCAAAAATGACATTTGTATTGTAGATGTAGATGTAAACATTGCAGTAAAAAGAGGCTCAGTTGGGTTTTAAAATCCAATGGATGTTTTTTCCATTTGTCATAGGAAATATATTCCACAATAAAATAATATAATTTGTTGTGTGCTTTCTAATTCTGGCTACTGTTGTCAAAATAACACCCTCATTTGGTATAATTACAGGTCCATTTACTGTTGCTTTCATTAGGGTAAACTCAACGGTTGGGCAGAGTGAATCATGATGCACTCGCAAACCTATAATCATCACATCTCCTCTTCTAAGAAAAGATTTTTTCCGCTCATCCACTCTCTCATAAAATGTACATGGAGTGATAAACCCATCTATACTGGAATCTCATCACCCTCATTCGCACACTGCAGTGAAAACCTCTGACAGCAAGAAAATTAAACTGGAACATCCAATGGAAATCATCCTCATTTTCTGAGCAAATCACATCCGGCAGCGGCTGATCACTCCGGTGGGAGCACTTCAACGTAACACATCTCTTTTTACTGGCACAGAAAGTGATTGGAGAGTCTTTGCTCATAGCTCACACACACACACATACCACACACACACAAACACATGCACACACTGAGTCTGTCACAAGTTGATTGCAGCCTAGAAAGGTCTAGATTGGCAATATCAATATTCAGGCCGGTGTTCAGTGAGTGACTAAACACACTGACTAACTAGTGCGTAGCCCCCATTTACCAATTCCCATGTGCTCAGGCTGTAGTCTGAAAAACAATCTGTAGAATCTCTTCGTCCCTAAATGACATGTTCAACACTTAAACTTTGAAGAGTGTTAAGACAATTAAGAGGAACACTGGTGGGCATGATGTGGTAATTTAGATTTAAGAAGAGAAGAAATAAGTAGGAGAACTGTGGGGGAGAGATGGAGAGAGAAAATAGATGAAGCTCACAGATAAGGCATGAAACGCACATCCTGAAGGTGTGCAGACGAAGATAGCTTTGATGAATGAAACTTTTTCATGTTGCCTTACTGCCTTAGGGCTCTTCTCAAGGTACAAACATGTACTTAAGATCCACATGTAAACAGACGTGAACTTGCATACCAACAGACATGCATGAGTGAGATCTTGCCAGGTCAAGATACTACAAAGGATTCACACTGCTACACTGCAAAATCAATATTTTTCAGTCTAATTCATCCATCCACTCCACTTTTCTCCTTGTATATCTCCATACCTCCCACTATCTAACTTTTTGCATACCCTTGCAGGCTTTTAGGAATAGATCATTTTACTTTGGACTAAGAACCGTGACAGAAACTCACATCAATGTGATGCGAGGAACAGGACATATTCTAGTTGTGAGGACGACAAAAGAAACACTGAGCAATACAAGACAGTAGGTTGTTAGAGTAGCACCAACAGAGGTCAGTCTGCTAACTTCATTCTCATCTATAGCATCCACAGAACAGAAGCGACGTATGTAGTTTGTTTGTGCTTGTTATTTCTACTAAACAGTCCCATTTGTTCCATTCAGGTACATCACACTTCAGCACATACACCACTAAGTGAATGCATCACCAGTCATGTAATATCAATGTTCACGACTGATGGCAGCTGTTTTCAGTTCTGTAGTACATTCAATAATACATTATGTTGCTAGTTCAAGCTAATCAGATGATGATTATTTCTGTGGCTTCTTTTTATATGCTTTTTTTATGACTCGACTCTGCAGTTCCTCTAGAAGATTTCGATTTGTGGACTTCAACTTTACTGGTTGAGCTCATTAACACGGCTCTAACTTTTGTTTACAACAGGTTTCACTATTGCAAATGGTAATTTAGTGGTCACGTTTCCAGTTCCCACCAAAAATAGGTCCAGATTTAACTAGTTATTTCGAAGCATGTAGGGGGTACTGGTCGATGCTGTGTTTTTTATCGTGTGACCATGGTTGGCTCTTCTAAATGCCATCCATTAACAGTAGTTACAGACAATAATCTGCAGAACATTACCTCGGTAAGTACATCAGAAATTATTGCATTATGCTTTAAACATGCATATTTTTTTGAGGAAACCATCAGATTTGTGAC
>OMLM01006221.1:0-10522 GCA_900302695.1 Helostoma temminkii | reverse complement strand
CACCTTTCCCCCCCACCATCAGCCCTTTTTGGAGAGCTAGCCACACCCTCCCTCTCTGCTAGTTCTGCAGCTACATCCTTTTTTCAACATCATCCTACATTCTTTTTTCAGCCAATGTCCTTTTTTGTGCAATTTTCACTCTTGCACCCCACCCCAAATCACACCCCCACCCAGTCTTCATGTTTTGAATTATTCATGTGATGTTTTTGGTCACCCTGGTGACCATGATTGTGTGATCAGCATGCTAACCTTGTCGCTGCTGTGACGGTGTGTGTACGTGTGCACACGTCTTTCTATAGCTGTGTGGACATATTTTACTTCAGAACGATTATTGTGACGACTTGTCACACATTTTGACTGGTCTCCACAACTTCAAAGGGCTCTTTGAATGTTACACTGGGTTTTAGTATTGGGATCAGGTCAGTGTTAAGGAAAGAGTGTCACTGTACTAGTTAATGTGTGAGTAGTCACATATGACATATGGTACGATCCTAGTTATAATCCTATGTCATGGTAATTTAATTATTTGCAGTCTTGAGTCAAATGGGTTAGTCTGTGTCCTTGCTAATCATGATTAGATGGTAGAGGAGTCATCTGTGAAGCCCCAAGGTTGCTGGTTTGACTCCTTCTTTTCCAGATTCATGGAACATGGCCACAGGTCGAAGTGTCCTTGAACAAGACATTGAATCCCTGATCATTGGCGCCTCAAAGGGGCAGACTGTCCACAAAGAATTTCCCCAAGAGAATTAATAAAGTATCAGTTATTATTAGTGTGTGGAGAGCTGTAGGTTCAAGTGTGTATTTGCCCATGTTTTATTGATTAGTCTGAAGAGCATTGTCTGAAGCCACTAGGGTAAACAATGGAAACAACTACAGGCCTTAACATTTACCTTACAGGGTTATTTGTTGATGCATTACTTAGTAAATTGTTAAATACTGATGAAGGACATGATCGACGTAAAACTATGAAATATACTGTGTAGGTAGATATTTTGTAGGCTTTTGTTTGTGGTGTGGTTGTGTTGTGTAGTGTTGTATTTTGGAAATTTCAATCTTTATTTGTAAGAGACCATGTACACCATTAAATATAAATGTTGCCATTTGATGTATTGTACCAGAGTTGGCCTAAAGCTAATTGTCATCTTCATCTGCTTTTTAGGTGACAATTAAAAACACACATATACATCTTTGGTATATTTGGGTAAAGGTATATTTTATTTTTGTACTGCTGGCATATTTGTGTAGTTGTGTCCATTTCGTGTGCATTTATACTAAAAGGATGTTATGCTTTTAAAATCTCTTATCAACAATAGTAATAATGCAGCCCTCATTTATTATTAAATATGCAATGTTTATTAGTAATGTGTTTGTTATTTTAACTAGAATCATGGTACATGCAATCACTGGACCACAAAACTCGTGGAGGTGTGTCAGCAGGTTATTTCTCGCTGACAAAGCATGCAAGCAGCCTGTTATAGTCCCGGAAGAGAGCTCTTCAGTATTCGCACACAAGTCTTTGCAGTGATTAACACATATTCAGGTATAGAGCAGAGAGAGGACTTGTATTTATATTGATAAAAGCTGTTATCAGTATTCTGCTCACTGTTACTGTAACACTATGAGGCCCTTCTTTCCATCCTTTGCCTGTGTGTTTGTCTCTACATCTATACTGCACATCTCCACACTTATGCAAATTTGTGCACTCTTGTACAAACACACCTCCCACACTATTCTCAAGGTGTGAAGTGATTGATAGAAGGTGTATCTGTCTCTGATTTTGCACAAATAATAGACCAGTGCTTCATCAGAGAGGTAGCATAACACAGAAATAACCTTGAAACTAAAGTTGTACTATGAGACAACTAAGCATCAGAGCCTGCTGTATCAAGTGTATCAAACACACATAAACAAACACAGCATGCAGTATATATAACAATGTACAGTAAGTGTAACTGTAGAAGGCCTGGGCAGATAATGAATATATAGAAGACTCTGTTTAATGGCACCAATGAAATAGTGTACAGACACACACACACTTATATTGGACCCTTCAAAACAGAATAAAGAGAGTAAATTACATTACAAGCCATGTCCAGATGCTCAGAACGCATGATCTAACGTAATGTGATTCATTAAATAAACCCACATACACACAAACAATGGTACTGGAGTACTCTAGTGGGTTGTCCTTTGTTCATCTTTGGCTGCAGAGTTGCCCAAACAGTTCCTTCTGGGTGTGGTGCAGCCCTGCAGCAGCAGAGTAGTCATGCATGCAAAAATTATAACCAGACTCTATCTGCACACACAGTCAGAGTTGATGAGAAGAAGAATGATATTTAGCAGTTTTTCAGATACTGTGTGTCTTTAATTAGGTGCTAGATGTTTTCTTTTTTTCTTTTTAATATTATGGTGGTCGTCTGCACTTTCTCATTCTCTTTATTTTTCTGTGTGTAAAGAGCCAAAGGAAAGCATATTTGACTGTATAAACAATTGTATAGGATGTATAAGAGACCAAACTGCATAAGATACATAATGGACCCTTTAACATTTAAAAGCATAGAGCAGTATTAAGGATTATAGAAAGTGTTTGAACATTTCACACAGATTTTTAATGAATGAGCTCTGAGATAACAAACAACTCAATAATTATTGTTTATCCAAATAACTGTTAAAAAAATAAATTAATTAATTTAATTAAATTAAAATTAATTTTAGTCACAACAATGGAAAATATACTGTGTAAGCTACAGTGCAAACATATTAAGTAGACTGAACAAGGATACTGTATAGTATTAGCTAGAAAAGACTCAGATAGCCAGGTGCAGTTTGGGTATTGGTGTGTGTGTGTGTGTCTGTGTCTGTGCCTGTGTGTGTCTGTGTGTGTCTGTGTGTGTGTATAAGACACAGTGAGGCAGAGAAGAAAAACACAAAAATTCCAATTATCAAGTCATCACAGGTGAAGTGTTATTTCTGTATAAACTTTTAGTTTTCTGGGAACATATTGTACCTGATGTGGATTTGAATCCTCCACATATTCACACAAAGCCACAGTATGTAAAGTCTAAGCATACTGTACATACACACGGTTTGAAAGACATGTGGATTATAAAATGCCATTGTGAATACCACTTGTGTTTTCATTATTCTGCTTTAGAACAAAACCTGAATCTTGTGCAACTCACATCTTAATAGGAAAATGAAAAGAAAAAGGGAGGTGGAGGTGTTAATCATCTTCTAATTTGGCATTGGAGGTCATTGTCAGTGTATATTTCCTCATCTTCATTCAGTCTCTCCACTCCTCATTGGTGCAGGTTCATGTTCTTAATGGGTCCTACCAGTGACTTCACGTTGTGAATAATAAGTGCTGATGCTTTGGTATGGTTTGGTGCTTTGGTGCTTGCTATCGCCAGTTTCTCACTTCTCTTTCTTTCTCGCCACTTTCTTTCAATATCAGTTAATTTATGGGCATGGTTCCATATAATTTAACATTACATTAGACTTATTTGACAGTGTTATTAAAAAGTAACAAGATGAGTCCATTTAAGCAATCCAATTCTGTGTCTCTGTACAGAAACTGGACACGTCGACCCAGTCCTTATCGAGCGCTACAACACGCCAGGCTTCGTCGGGTGCTTGTCACGGGTACAGTTCAATGGAGTCGCCCCACTCAAGTCTGCATTGAGAACAGCCACACAACCCCAAGGAGCACAGACAGCCAGTCAGTCGGACAGACAACCAGCAGGTGCCTCACCGGCGTCTTACCAGGGCAAACTGGTGGAGTCAAATTGTGGAGCATCACCTCTTACAATCCCACCAATGTCTGCTGCAACAGATCCCTGGCATCTGGACAACACAGGTGATTTTTATTTAATATCACAAATATCCTTTAGATGCTGCTGTCAGTCTCCCCTTCTCCCTCAGTAACAATATTCAAAGACAGACGCTGATCGTGATGCCAAAATTCAGAACCACTAATGAGTGTCACTCTCCACTTGTGTGTAGCAAAAGTTCACAACCAAAGTTAACAGCACAGTAACTGAAAATATAATTTTAAGAGTTTTTCACATGTACTAATAATTAAAACATCAGTACTACAGTGTTACACATTTGACATATGGTCTGGCTGTATGCAACACTGAGATTCATATTATTCGGTCAACATTTACCCATAAAATCAAAAGGATTTTGATCTTTTTCAATATCTTCCTACAAAAACCACACAGTTATTCCTACAGTAAGTATATAGTTATTAGCAATGAAATTTGTTTTGCTTTGCCTTGAAACAGTTCAAGGACATACAGTCCAGATGAACATTATTATGCTGTACACATGCACAACAAGTACAAAAGTTGATCACTTACACACTCTTCTTGACACACACACACACACACCTCAGTACTCTTCTGTCTAATGTTACATTTCATAGCAGTGTTTCAGATGTCGTTACTCGGGCCGCAGCAGTTTTCCTCTGGCTTGGTGCCAACTGCACCTCTGAGAACTTTGAGCTATCTGAGATCGATCCAGTCCATTGATCTGGACTCTTGGTTTGAAATCACAGACAGCTCTCAACCATCCTTCCACAGAAATGATATTGATTCTATTCCTATTCCTATTCTATTTATGGATCTAATCCATAATGCATCCATCCCTCTCTAATTGTGATCAATACCTGTTGCAATAGTTTTTTTATAGCTCCCATCCTCCTTTTCCATACTAAGTTTCATTGAATCGTCTTTGTTCTGTCCTTCTTCTGTCCTTGTCAGATACTTACATTTCTTATATCTAAGTCAGTTTGCTCTTCTGTCCTCTACTGCTTTCCATTTTCACTGGTTTTCTTTTCTCAGCCTCCTCTTCTCTTTCTTACTCATGCTCATCTTTGCTTCCCTGGAGATCTACGCAGTCAGCAGCAGAAATAGCTCGGAGCTCATTCCTGGGTGAATCAGTTTGTGAGAGTGAGCACATATACTGTCTGCTCATCACATCTCAACCCCTCAACTGTCTCTTCACTCATTTACCCTCCACTTTTGCCTATTCAGGGAGGATCAGCAGCAGCTATCATTAACCTCTTAACCTGAAATAGATTTTTAATGGAATATATGGAGCTTATTGACTGTGATAAAGTCATAAAGCTCATCCTCTAAGGATGGCACTGATGTGTTTCTAGTTGACTGTCTGACTAAGGGCTCTGTTCTTATGGTAGAGCTGTGACACTTGGGTATATCCATGACTTTGAAATGCGTTTTTCCAATTTGTCTGGTATTTTAAAGTGCTACAGTATGTGCGCCAGTCGCTTGTTATTCTGATTAGATTCATTTGGTATTAAACATCCTTTTAGTTAGTTTATATTGTTTCTGTGTTAATGTGCATTTACTACTTCTTCTTTTCTATCTGTCGTTGTTCAGATGCAGAGTTTCCTTTTAATGAGGAAAGAGTGATTCCTGATGGAGTCAACAGGGACTCAGCCATCATTGGAGGTACAGTCGCCGTTGCATTATCATTTATGAAAGCAGCCTTTGTCAGATTTGCATATCACATCAAGCAACATATAATAAAGCAACAAAACAAACAACATCAGCCTGCAAACCAGCACTTTTCTGTTTATTGAAGAGTCTATTGAAACATAGGCTGGTTTAGGTCCTTTGTCATGTTTCATCAGTCCTTGTCTCTAACCATTTTTCTTCTTTATAATTTTATACATAAAATAATAAATTATACAAAGGAAATGGTGCTGTGGTCTAACATTCAATACCACTGACTAAATACTGAAAACCTAAACCTGGCTACCCTCAAGCTTTATTGATTTATAACTAATACACAATTCTTACTGCTTAAAATAATTATTCTCATTATTGGTTTATGTGCCAGATATGTGTGTAATTGATTAATCATGTTTCTTAAATTTGCTAAAAAAGTGGAAAATTACAATTCATATTCTTTATATAACTATACTATATAATTTACTTTACAACGAGGAATTGACATTTCTGCTTATAAATCATGTGATTATATTAAAATAGTTGCTTCAGCCAAACTTTGCCTCTTAAAAGTAAGTTGGTGAATGACAATAACAACCAACATGATGCGTTCCTCAGGTATCATTGCGGTGGTGATCTTCACCATCTTATGTACTCTGGTGTTCCTGATCCGCTACATGTTCCGTCACAAAGGCACCTACCACACCAATGAGGCCAAGGGCAGCGGGGAGTCTGCCGGAGAATCGGTGGACACGGCCATCATTGGTACAGATAACCCAGAAACGATTGATGAATCAAAGAAGGAGTGGTTCATCTAACAGCTACTGACGGGACTTCGCTAGAGGCAGTGATTTGTAAGACCACTAGTGGCCACAGAGATGGAGGTTTTATTCAGTGACTAATCATGGGAGAGATTGATAAACGGCCATTCACAAGGACGATAATCTCCCAGAACAGGCGGGGGATGTGGTAAAGACATGTATAAATATCTTTTTTGTTTGTTTTGTTTTTTATATAAATATATATCCAGAGTATTAGAAAGAGAAGGACAGTCATTCAACAGAGCACAGCTAAAAAAAGACTGTACATGTAGTGTATATACTAACTGGTGTGTCCTTCTTTGTATTGTGCTTGGGAGTTTTCAGGAGTCCTTTGAATACTGTATATGACAAATAATTATACTTCCTGATTGTGTGATATCACAGGTTTATTACTAGTTTGTTTAATGTTGCGCTTTAATTTTTATTTTTTAACAAAACTCTCATCAGAAATTATTAACATTGTTTTCATTCATCAGGCTGTAGTTGCACCAGACTCTCAAGATTCACATCTGTTGCACTGTTATTGTGGTAATAGAGAGATGAACATGGACGCCAGAAGTCACTTTGTAAATACAATATTTTATGGGGGGTTTTCTCTTTTTAGTTGATATATTCAGAGTCAAATACATAAGAACTAATGAGAAATTCCATAAACCTGTCCATTATATTGTCTATGTGTGTGAAATACAGAGTTTTATGTTTAAATATTTTGACATTGGATTGTATGGGACATTCCTCCCAGAGGAAAGACAGAGAGGGTTTCTCAGAGCATGATGGGAAATCATGACACTCCACAGTTGGCTTAGCTCGGCACAGCAGCTTTCTTTTCATTCGGAACTGGCAAAACCGGAAGCCTTTACTCATTCAAACTTGAGAAGTCATTTGCCAAACACTGGGGTCTTACACTATTCACAGATTGGCTCAGATTTTTGAATTTAATGTTTGACTTTTTTTTTTCTTTACATCACAGACTGACATCGTGGGCTGTGGGTTGATAATGCATGCATGCGTCAGTGGATATATCTGAAGGTCAAATGAAACTATTTTACTGTATTAGACAAAATGAGTGCCAGAAATAACTAAGTGAACAGTTTAGCTGACATTTAATAAGCTGTACTGATGCATTAAACTTCAGGTGTTAAGTGGCTGAAGCAGCATAAAACAAAAAGAGTTCAAATCTGATCAAGGTGAGGGATGAGGGTAGGTTGATAATTGGCTTATTTATCCATTGTGCCTTCTAAGGTGTTTCAAGCCACTTGGCCTTGCCCTGGACTACTTATAACAGTAAAACTTGACTGCTTCTGCATGAATTCTCAATTTCCAGAGTTTTCAGGTGTCACAGTTTGAATGGTGCTGTGTTCCCATGAATCTCAGTCAGAGCTTGATTTGAAATTCAGACTCCTTGGGCGAAACAATCCTACTCATTTCTCTTTCATTCTATAAAAGTTAGACTTGGATGCATAGATCTGTAGGGTTTTATGTAGCAGGTGCAGTTGAATTTACATACAGAAGAGCTGCACATAACACAGCACACAGGAAGTTTACACTTACCCTACGGGACGCACATATAAAGTAAACATGCATGTCTGACAGAGCATGAGTCAAGGTTGTTTGTTCATTACGTGTTGAAAATTAAGAGGCTTCTGCTTTGTCTACAATGAAATGAGCTTCACACTAACAGTGCCACTGTGCTCTAACATGCAGAGATACAACTTCTATTTTCTATGTTGTTTTCCTGTCAGTTATGTTTGTCTGTTTAACTTAACATAGCATTTACAGTACAAAGTGTTACAGTTCAAAACAGCTGCCAAGTTTGTTATTTTATTGTGAATTTGCTTTTTATGTGTCTGTTTTGTCACCTTGCTGCCATGGCACCGTGTTATATGAATGGTTTTGTACATCATCATCATTATTGCCCCCTGGTTGACTGCAAGCTGTACTCTATCACTGACACTAGGACAGCTGGTGAACTCAGCCTGCCTCCTGCTGCAGCCTCAAAGAAGACTTTCTCCATCAACACATTAATGCTTTAACACAGATAAGTGACTCTACTTTCCTTTTTCACAAGGAATATATTACTATACCCACAGACACACACACCCTTAATAACAATGATACAGCATTATCAGTTCAGACAAAACCATAACCCATATGTTTTTTCTGTTTTATTGAGTTAAATAAAGAGTGTTTGATCTTTAATATTACTATTAATGTCTTTTTGTATTTATACATACAATAAAGTGCATAATACAACACAAGTGAAACAAGATATTAATTGAATAGCTTGCAGCTGATATCATCTTATCTTACTGGTACTAATGACAAATCTAAAATCCAGAGGATGACATACAAGTGGGAATAAGAAAAGGAGGGAATCACAGCTTGCTGATTTACTTATTTATAAGAGAAAACTGATGAAAATTTGATGGCACCATGTCTGAAAAAAATTGGGACAGGGGCCATCTTTACCATAGTGTAGCATCCCTTCTTCTTTCAGCCACAGAATGTAAACATCTGGAAACTGAGGAGACCAGTTGCTGGAGATTTATGAGAGTAATTTTGTCCAGTTCTTGCTGGATATAGGATTTTAACTGCTCAACAGTCCTGGGTCTTCTTTGTTGTACTTTGCGTTTCAAGATGCACCAAATATTTTCAACTGGAGAAAGGTCTGGACTGCAGAAAGGCCCACCCAGACTCCTCTACTGTGAAGCCATGGTGTTGTCATAGATGCAGTATGTGGTTTAACATTGTCCTGCTGAAATATACAAGGCCTTCCCTGAAAAAGACGTCATCTGAATGCGATCATATGCAGCTCTGGATATATCTTTCAGCACTCATGGTGAATTTCCAGATGTTCATGCTACCCATTCCATAGGCGCTAATGCACCCCCACACCAGATGGTGGCATTTCTGAATCATGTTCATATATTGTCTGTATGCATTTTTAATCACTCTCTGAACCTGTGTTCAGAGAGTGGAAGTTGTGGAAGTATTCCTGAGCCTTGCAGTGATGTCCATCACTGAATGATGCCTGTTTTTAATGCAGTGCCGTCTGAAGCTCTGAAGATCACGAGCATTCAATACTGAGTTTCAGCCTTGTCCTTTGGACACAGAGCTTCGTTCATCCTGTAGTATAGATGATGATGTCTATGCCTATGTCTTTTCATGTTGAAGGTTAAATTAAATAAATATTTTCATAAAGATTACTAGGTTCACCTTCCCAAGTACTTGTTGTAGTGTAGTGGGTGGGACAAGGACAAGGACAAGGTAGGGCCACTTCCTAAAGCCACTGATTCTGAACCATACTGATGTGAAATGTCCTGAGATTTGTCTGAAAGCTCAGTAAGTAAGTAACCAGCGGTGATTGTTCACCACTGTAGTTACATGTGGACATTTTAGGAGAACAACAATAAAACAATATTCTAGTGCAACGGCCGCTTGGACAGTGTGTGTGGCGCTGCAGGCGTAAGGGATTATGGGACCGTTGAAGAGTGAGTTCAGGTTGTGTTATGGATGTCGAAGGTTTTACAGTTATGTTGCACTGAATAGTTATACCAAAGTAGCAAAAGTGATACCAGGTGTTGTCAGTGGGTGGAGTTTAGGAACTGAATGAACCACCATGACTGAAGGTGCTGTGATAAATTATGGGATCTGGTCAGTGGACATGGGACTCTCTTTAGTGGCTGTTTTTAGAAGTGTCTTTCTGGGGCCGTGCAGTGAAGGGGGACAGAGAGCACCATGAGACCAGGTCTGTTAGTTCCAAGCTTTGCTCGTCACATTAAAAGGACAATATTAATACAGGCTGGAGATAGAGTCTGATACAGTAAACACTTGTGTGTGGAGGCCACTGTGTTAGAGTGTAAAGTGGTCAGTGGCTCAGAGACACAGGACTGAGAGGGTCTGATATTGAACTGGATACATTGTGTCCCAGGGGCCTCATCTAGAAGTAGCTGGACTACATGGAGCTCAGTGACGGTCTGTGCGGGGAATTCTACCTCCAGTTCCCGGCTTCTTCTTCACCCACTGACACTTTACCTTGGAGGATTTTTGAGAGCAGCCTGTCTGGAACAATGTCTTTAACTACATGACCAATGAAGGTCAGGAACTGCTGTGACATGCGCTGGTCCTGCCTTGACTTTGTCTCTGTGCACCAAACCGCCTGATCGTCTGAAGCGGAGACAGTGACCGAGATTCATTTCCCCTGATCAGGTAAAACCTATCAAATTA
>OMLM01006220.1:187628-197668 GCA_900302695.1 Helostoma temminkii | reverse complement strand
CTAGAGGGTTTTAGTTGAAGCCAGGAGAAAAAGCAAAAAGGGTAGCATGGTCTGGGATATTATAAACATGGTTTAATTAATCAATGCAATATTTACAGCCACAGATGGAAGCACAGAAACATGTGTATGATTTTGTATTGAAAGGGGTAAAATGCACATCTCAACATGGTTGTTTGACAGAGTTATTAACTTATTTGGTCAATTTTAGTCAATGTCAATAACTAATCTAACTTGCACTCCTTGTTTGAGTTCCATTTACTCCTCTACTGATCTGCTACTAGTGGTCATTTACCAAAAGTCACAATCCGTATAGATAACAGAGTACATTTTAATGGAATTATTTATAATTAAGTAGATAAGTTAAGATGAGTCCAGTGTGCTCTGGCTCTAAAGTATGTGGCCTGCTTTAAGTGATTACATTTTGTAGCAAAAACAAGCTCAAAGCCACAGTGAAGCTTTGACCAATCAAGCTAGTGGTAGCATGTGCTTCATATGCTCCACTTTGGAAATCTTTTTAGATCTTATTATACATATTATGTCTATTAATTTAAATAATTAGTTGCTGCTTCTGTGTCACACAGACCCTTTCAGTATTATTTCTGCAGCGATGAATACAGCTCAACTACACAGAAATGAATGGACATTGTACACAGTTGTGGGAAGCATTTATCACACCAGTACTGACATTTCTGCAGAACTTGGCGCCACTGCATTATTCTCATGCGGATGGATCAGCATCAACATCAACTGTCATACTACATCTTCTACGGCATGAACACACATCATTTGGTGCCTGGAGAATTATGAAACGTGCACAGTGGTTGAGGAAGAAGAAAAGGCTGGTTTATGAAAAGAGTAACATGTCAGGACTGCTGAGTAGTTGAATTCTTTATTTCTTGCCTTCCTTTACGAGAAAAGTAAGTCTTCAAGTATACTTAAGAAATGTTCAAGCATATTTCACAAGTATACTTCTTGTATAGAAATTAAAGTACACTAATGGCATTGTACTTGTATACCTATAAGTACACTTTTTTATACTTCTTGGGACTAAATTGACCTCCCATGGTAATGAACTGACACACATCTGTATAGCTGTGCAGTTATCCCTCTCTCTCTCTCTTTCTATAAATATATATATGTATGTATAGTATACCTTTGATAAATACTGTACATAAAAAGTATACTGACAGTATGCTTGTTCATCTATTTTGACACACTGCTTGCTAAAGGGAAGATTCTTTTTGAAGAACAGCCTGATCACACACACATTCACACCCAGAACATGTCCAATACAACCACAGTTTGACCTGCGGCCACTGAGTAGCTCCACTGGAGCAGTCGGGGTTAAGAGTTTTGGTCAAGGGCATCACAATGGTGCTGACTTGTGCATTTTCAGTTGTCCCACTCAGATTTTATCCTGCTGTTGCAGTGACTGAATCTGACAAAAGCTTCTCTAAACTTTAGGTCACTGCCCCTGTTAGTCCACTAAGTAGACAGAACGCTGTTATCTTCTTACAGTAGTTGCTTTCTCTGATGTAGGTATCATTAAGTGTGTTCAGGCTAAATACAGCAGGAATAAATGCAGTGTATTGTCTATAAAGCTATGACATGAATTCAGTTGAATACCATTCATTCATTCATTCATCTTCTATACCGCTTAGTCCCCGCAGGGGTCACGGGAGTGCTGGAGCCTATCCCAGCCAGCTTACGAGCGAGAGGCAGGGTACACCCTGGACAGGTCGCCAGTCTATCGCAGGGCAGTTGAATACCATTTGGAACATTAAACTAATGAGCACAAAAGGAGACTATCACCTAATCTGCAGAAGTAGATGCTGTGGTCTTTCCAGCATTCTTTGGTTTATAGGCTGCAGTTCAGCATGTTTGGGAAGTGATGAGAACAGTGAGTCTGTACAAGAGCTTATATCAGCAGCAGTTGAATCCAGTCGCGTTTGTAGTACTGAATGGTGTCAGCAGTGAGCATGCACAGTAGCTAAAGTAATTCCTGAGGGAAACAAATGTCAGTTTGTTATGATGTGCACTGCATAACACAAGCTAAACAATAGCCACAGAAGTCAAGTGTATTTTGACACTATTTAAGCTTGTAATGTGTAGGCTTGTCTTTATACAGCTGACACTTAGTTTGGTAATATATAAAAGGTGGGAGAAGGGGAGAGTTCTTTATTTCCTGGAAGCACTACATATGGGTGCAGATATTCCAGCTCTCCCTGTGGTCCTCTCTTGCTCCCTGTGGTCCTCTCTTGCTGTAAGTGCACCTATTACCTGACTTTGAGCAATTGGCTTTATGTTACGAATGTAGCATCATGTCTATGTAGTAGTTGTAGTGTAAGCTGCTCTGGTGACCTGTGTTAGTGAGGATTGAAATGCTTAGTATGCCTGTAGAACTCCCACCCCAAGCCTGGTCTGATCACATAGACCATGCTCATTCCCAGTGTGCACCTTTGTGTCTGTATTTTCACTTTTTTCACATATGCACTCTGGACTATCAGGATATTGAATGGACTTCACACCTGCAGCAAACAGCAGGAGAAAGTCCAGGAACAAGTGTGTTCTCACTTAAATAAATAGTTGGTTTGATTTTGGTGAAGGAGGGTACCTGGGTAGAGCATGCAGGAGGCATATCGTGACAAAAAGTAAACAGTATAAATCAATAGTGTTTTGTTTACAGTGCATCTACAGAGTCAGTCAGATAATTAGAAACTGGCCATAGTGTATATAAGCCCAGTTTCTTGAAGAAGGATGACGATGTTAACTGACAATAATAAGCCAGTCATGTCAATAATTGATACTTAAGTAAGAGTAATGGTGTTTTAGGTAAATGTGTAGATGATGACCATTCCACAACACTCACCTTTATTATTTTAAGGAAGTGATAATTTCATCTTTTCACTTAACCCAACCCTGAATGTTTTGTGCCTAACCCATTGCCCACCTAGTTTTTATTTGTGCCTAATGCCAACCTAACTGTGAACTGAGTATTTATGATTGTTGATAAAGACGACAGCTCCAATATGGCAGCCACTATTTTTTTTGTGATATTTTAAGACGTGTCTATCCATTGTCATTCCCATGGCATCAAATACTGACAACAAGGGTACATTTAGTATTGACGTAAAATGCAAAAAGGGGGTTGGCAAAGTGTCAGTATTTTACACCCTGAATGAGAGTGGGTTGGACCCAACATAGCCCTGAAATTTTGGTTCATCACTACATGTCACAGCTTGAAAAAACATGAGCTGGTGTTAATTCTCTGTGGGTCCAACTCCAAATCAAATGAATGCACAGTGCATTTGCAAATTATATAGCTCCTATGTATGGCTTCATCAAAACTTCTGTCAGCTTAGCTTATTTCTGTATAATTGAAGATTATGTGACTGTCAGCTTCTCTAAAAATTCTATTGTTTCTTTTTAATGCAACCTGCACTAAGCAAACTGGTGACAGACATCCTTGTAAATATTCCCCACTGCTGCAAATTGAGTAGTTTTTGTTTGACGTGAACAATGGATGACAATTTTCCTAAAAAAGCACTCATTTCAAATCAATCAGTGTGCTCAGCTGAAAGTGTACAATTCAAGAGCAGCCCTGGAGTGGACTTGAATGGAATTGTTTACCATCCTAAAACTATTTTCCATGTCATAGCTTTTCAGAAAAGTAACACTGATGATAACAGCTTAAAATGGCTACGCCAGTAAAGGAAAGGGGAATGTAATGGAACAAATGGGCCAAAAATGAAATATACTGTTGTCATCTTTTGAATGTGTATTTAAAAGCGCACAGCAGCTAATTATTTTGGCTTTAATAAGCCAAAACAAAGAAGAATATTGATCACGGCACTGCTGTCTGTGGCTTATCCCTGATAAAGTGGAGTAATGAATGACTGCAGGTGTTGCTTTTTTTGTAATTAATAGTCTTATAATTGGACAAATTAATGAGCTGGCGGATGAAATATGGGAGCAGACATGTGAGGAAAGCAGTTGTCTCTTAGGGAAAGACCAATCTGAACTTGTGTAATGAAGAAAAACTTTATTGAATCACTGGCTCCCTTCCTCCGTCCATCTGCTACTATTCGACTTGCTGTTCTTCAGAGCCCAAGTCACTGCAGTTTGCTCTCAGTTTACAATGCAGTAACCGCTGATAGAGATTTCTCATTGCAGGGATAAATAGAATTAATGTAATCCCATTCCGTCTGATCAGATAGGAAGTCTAATTCATATCTTGTCTCTTCTATTTCAGAGGAGATTCAGGTTCTCATGAATCTCAGGGGTTGACTGATGCAGCCATGGGCCAATCGCTGGATCTTTGAGCGCAACCTTCCTCCCCCACCTCCTCCACCACATGCTCTTCCTCTTCCCCCTCCTCCTCCGTCTCTTCTTCCTCTGCCCCATACAGCTGTAAGTTGAGTCCTCCACAAACTAGTCATCGACCTATGATATTTTCCCCTTCCCTTTTCTGCAACCATGACAAGCATTTTTTCTCGGATTCCTGGCCAAACAAAGAGGCCTTTCCCCAGGCTACTCTTGTATTTTGCTCCGTTGTTGCTGATGGAGAGTTGGTGTCAGGCAGCCCCCTCAGGCCCAGAGTCAGATTCCTGCTCCACTTTAGTCCAAAACCGCTTCTTTGGCTTCTTCCTGTCATCTTCAGCGTTCCCTACAGTGCCTTGTTCCTGGACCCTTCAGAACCCTGATCCACGGCGTTACACCATCTTCATCAAGGTGACCAAACCCACAGAGAACTGTGTGCCATCACAATTGCGCACCTTCCAGTATGACTCCTTCCTAGAAACTACTCGCACCTACCTGGGCATGGAAAGTTTTGATGAAGTGGTAAAGCTGTGTGATACCTCTGCTTCCGTGGCCTTCCTGGAGGCCGGAAAGCAGTTTCTCCAAATGAAGAAGGGATCTCCACGGACTGGCACGGCCTTAAAAGATGACAATGTGGATTTTAAAACAGAATATCTGGTGGTGGGGAAACGCAACCCCAGCATGGCGGCCTGTCAGATGTTATGCCAGTGGCTTGAGGACTGCCTGGCCTCCAGCACATCTAACAGGCCCTGTGGCATCATGCAGACTCCATGTTTGTGCTGGGAGCCACCACCACAGCTAAGTGGAGGGGGTAGCTGTTATCACAATGGAGTTTACCTGGAAAACTGTTTACCCAGTGGAAAAGACAGTGGAAAAGACACAGAGATGAATGGTGAGTAGAACATGATTTACAATTGTTTAACTGAAAGAAAAAAAAGACTTGGAAAACATCATGATTAGGGGATTACATCACTGGTCATACTTCAGCTGCATAATTTCCAACCCTTAAGTGCTAAGACCTACAATTATCTCTGATTCTCTGAAACAAAGGAGACCGATAAGGCGTGCTTCCAGTGGGCAAAAAAGATTTATTTTTGTTGATGTTGTTGAAAGGTCAGTCTCGGAGTTTAGCTTACTCTCAGCAAAGTGACATAGAAATGGCATTTTCAGCAGCAATCAAACCTGTAAAAATGTGTATCATTTGTGAAACACCAGGATAATAGTGTGACATTGGAACAAAAGCAAGTGGAGTGGTTTGGCTGAAGTTGAGGGAGGAAAGAGGTACAGAAAGAACCAAATGGAAGGTTTAGGGTTTCATTTAATGGAAGCAAGCTCTGTAACCTTGCAAGGTCGGCACCGTATCCCATCCCTCTGCTGTCCAGGGAGGGACACTCAATCGGCCTGTGGAAACAGAGCAGAATCAGGTGCTGACATTGGATAGCTTTGGGGATGCTCAGAGCAGGGGGAGAGGCTGATGTAAGGAGATACAAAAGAGGAAACAGAAGCAGAAATGCGATGGGATAAGGGTCTGTGGCTTGAAGTCTAATTGTCTGCTGCTTGATCCCGACTCCCCTCCCCTTCCCTCGGTAGACAGGATGTGGCCTGACATCTCTATCCTGGCTACATCATGAATATGGCCAGAGGGATGAAACATTTCTCAGCTACCCTTTCTCCCCCCTAACCTTTCCACCATCTATTTTCCCTCCTTCCTCTACTTTTCTTAGTTGTTTCCCCCTAATCATCCTGTAGTCCTATTCTTTCAGTATTCCTCCTCCTTCTTTTCTGAGCCACCATCGCTGCTTCCCCATCTTTCCCTCCTCAGGCTGATAGTGGGCTGACACTGAGCCAGTCGTGGGAAGCCAACCAAGCAGAGAAGATGGTGTGGTGGGTATCTCCTACCTTATCCTCCTCCAGTCTCTAGAGCAGCTAATATCCCCTTGCTGTCCCAGCTTCCTCTCCACTAGTTATCACACTTATGTAATCCCGCTTATGGTGCTCGACAGCGGGGTGTGGGCTGTTTGTGCCTTAAGGTGTGAAATACAAAAAAGAAATATACCATCCACTGTTGACTTGTGCAGAGATAGAAATAGAAGGAAGCATTATAGTGTGCCCACACAGTCAAAGTTTCTCCTGAATGTTAATCCCAGGCTCAGAGTACACAAGTGGCTGTGGAAACCCATGATGAGCTCCAGTAGAAGAGGGAAGTTGAATATTTGGCGACTGGGTGGATTGAACTGATGGATGAAGATAAAGAGAGGCTGCAGAGATGCAATGGATTCTGTATGATAGTGTGTTGGGGAGATGGCTAGGGCTCACTGTGCAGCTAAGAGGAGAACAGAGATGTGATAGTTACAAGTGATGAATGAAGGAAAACACCATATGCAGAGATGAGTGAGAAAGATTGGCGGAGCAGAGTAATGAAGAGTGAAGAGGCTGAGATGAGACTATAGAGGGAGTTGTCTCATGTGGCCTTGATGAGGATAGATAGTTGCTGCTTGGGTCAGGCAATATGCAGCTGAACACGGTTGGTCTCAGCACCTTCAGTAACTCAAGAGTTCATAGATCACAGTCTGTCTCCCAGCCTTCCTTACTCCCTCTTTGCAGGGTGGGGACTGAAGCTCCCACCCAGCAGCAGATGGAGGGGTGAGACCTACTGTCAGCACTCAAGCTCTGCACATGTCCAGCTCGAAATGGGGCTTGATAAGATGTTTGGCTCCTCATACAGTTTGCGGTGCGGGAACATTGCCTTGCACTCAACCCCTCCTCATATGGCCCTTCTGTACCCAAAGCATAAACGTTAGAAGACAAAAATAGCTTAGAAAAGAGAACACTAAGTGACTTTTTTTCCCTTAAACCATAGTAGAAGCAGCTTGAAGAGAAAAAGGAACACTTTTATTCTTCATACAAAATGTGAAAGCTTTTATCTGGTGCCCTGTAGAGGTACAGTATGCCATTTCGTTTGAGTCAGTGTGACACCTTATTCATTTTAGATAACTTCTCAGCAAAGAATCCCTTGTCCAATAGTGGGTGATGTGCAGATTACAATTTAAATCCAGTTCAAATGTTCAGCAGGAAGAAGTGTGCCCATTATGTATTTAGGTAGGAGCTTAATGGGACAAGTCAGTGTGGGGGGTGTACTATATCTGCATTTCAACTGGGAAATTCCCTGGCAATTTATGTTGCTTTTTTATTAATCATAGTAACAATCTTTAAGCGTTTGTTGCTGTCAAACATTAAGACGTGTTTTTGCCTTGAAAAGTATCATTCTCTAACATTAACCTGTTTGCTTTGTGCAGAAATTACAAAGAAGCAAGAAATAATTTATTTGTATTTGTCTTGTTCTTCTCCTTGTTATAGCAAAGTAGAGAAGAAGCTACACAGAAGCTGTGACAGTGGTTGCCAGGAGCGGTTCATTTAAGCTCCATGGTGATCAAAGACATGGCTTGAGTTACTCCAGTTATTTCTTTATGTCAGTTCACAACAACGAGTACTGTTGTGTCAGTTTCATTTCCAGTTGTTGCATTTATAGTATAAAATATATTATTTATATATTAGGTACAAAAACATTAGCTTTATGTTAGGTAAAAAGATAACAGGCATTACTCTAGGCATCAAAAACTGTTGTGTCTGGGTTAATATTGTCACCACCAGATTTCACCCTGTGCACTTTTAAAGTCATTACAACAAAGTACATGGCTAGATTGATATATAATATCAAATCCGACTTTTCTCTGTGAGTGTCATCGTCTGCTCTGTGTCAATAAGATCAGTGTTTGTATCTGTATCACTCTGGACTCATTTTTGTTTCAGCCCCAAAAAGCAAATAGTTCAATTTCACTTCAATTAGTTAATTTATGGTTAATTAAAAATTCTAATTATGCCTTAATACAATAATTGCACTTAATGAGCACGAGTCCATGTTGAACACAACCACAGCTCACTGTGTAAACACAGCCCACGTGTGGAGTCACTGAATGGTTATGTGTATGGATGTGCAGTGAGTTGTGTCACGACGTGTGGCACAGAACAAAAAAGGATTTATTCAGTAGCCCTCAGTGGACTGAAGTGGAGGCAGTGAGTGATTAAAGGGTGGCTCAGAGAGATGTGAGCCAATGCGAAGGCTCATGACTCAGTCTGAACAAAAGAGACACTATTGTGATAACTTTGAGTAAGCGTCAGAAATGACCATAAACCTTAGGTGGAGGAGGAAAGCTTCAAACTACTCATAATGCCAACGGATCACATGGGTCGTGACTTTGTGCACATCGTGACCTCTCACTTTTAGCTTTGCAGTTATTTCAAGTGTGAAATATTTAATAAAGCTCAAAAAGCTTAGAAAATAACCAAACAAGGACACAGTGTCACAGACTGGGAGCGCTATGCACCACCACACAGACAGGCAGCAGTGTTAAATCACATCACAGCTAACAAAGTCACGGGTATGAAATTGACTTTGCTTGAATGACGCTTTCTGTGTGTAATTTGCATGTTCTTCTCACGTTGTTATGCGGCATAAGGGTGAATTGAAACCCCCGCATTAAGACGTCAACACTTTTATATAAAACACCCACAAGGTCATTTCAAAAGCTCCTCCACATGTGGTCAAGGACTGCAGCTTTCTTTGTCTGAATTTGTATACATATTCTCCTACAAGCAATTGCACACTGAACGGGTTTTACCTGTCCTCATTATGTCGTAATGTCATGAAAAAACTGACAACTACATTACTATCATATACACTATATTTAGCAGGGATTAGTGTTCCACTGATCAGCTGCCAGTAGTAAATCCATCTCACTAGCTAGACTGAAGAAAAAGCCAGTGCATACATGGAAGTCACTACATGTTGGTATTCACAATATGTTAGATTATAAACAACTGTTTATATAAAGAAAGGTGCTGTAGTCTAATGTATTCATGTCTCAGTTCGTCATAACAAAGCAGGTGAAAGAAGTTTGGGTGGAAGTCAAAGGTCCGATCTAGCCCACGTCCATCTGCTTTCACCATATTGGTCGACCAGCTAGATGACCATTTTGTTAATTGTTCTGAAGGCTGTAGGGCAGCGATATACTGAATGGAAATGGCACTTGAATGGCCATGGTTATTATAGCATCTAGACACATCTTCTTAGGCGACAAGAGAAGGGAGGCGACGACTCAGTCTAGTGAGTGCTGGAGATGGAGCTACAGTTCAAAAAGTGAATACGTGTGTAAAGACGAAAATAGTCATAAACTCTTCTGAGTTGCACTTTTTGTCCTTTGTTGCTGGCAGCTGGCTGCAGCTGAGGAAGATGAATGTGAGAGCGAGGCTCTGCTTGGCTGGACCACATTGTTGCTAAACTAAGGGATTTCCAAGCCGCCTCCATAAAGAGAACTGAGGAATCCTAAAGCAAAGCTAATGCATTTGCTCCTCTTCACAATCGTACACACAGACACACATACACACACACACACTTCTGCGCACATATACACAGTGCACGCAGCATTTGCACGCACGCGTGGTGAGATGTTGCTCCAAAAAATGGCACATACACTGGTGAAACCACGCACTGGACCCTCATGACTGAGTGTGGGTGGCTGACTGAGGGAGAGAATAAAGCAGATTTTGTGTGTGTGTGTGTGTGTGTGTGTGTGTGTGTGTGTGTGTGTGTAGAGAGCAAGGTGTGGTGTTAACCACAGGAGGTGCCGTGTGGGCAGGAGTAAAGTGAAAGGAGATGGCAG
>OMLM01006220.1:164574-183717 GCA_900302695.1 Helostoma temminkii | reverse complement strand
GGGCACGCACACACACACACACACACACACACACACACACACACACACACACACACACACACACACACACACACATTAAATTGTTTCTACTTTATACATAAATGGATCACCTTAAATCCTTTCACTGTTAAAATTAGCTGTTAGGTTGTATGGACTGTGTCTTTAAGACCTCTGTAGTCAGGTGTATCTGTGCAGTTCAAATAGATTTTCTTCTGGTGTCAGTACCTATAAACTGAAATTGAATGGCCTCAATGTTCAGATTGACCAATTAAAGGCTGAAACAAACATTAACATTGTGCTATTTGCGCAAATTCTTACCATCAAACAGTTTTTGCCACCTGTGTTCATTTTCTCTAAACATCCAGCATAATGACTGTACAGATGCTAGCTGTATCTTATCTGTGCCTGTGGTCAGTTTCTGAGTGATCTCAGAAAGCTACTTGGCAGAGCACCAATCCTGTAAGAACAAAAGATACACATGGTTTGAGACAATTGATGAGAAGTTTCTCTGTAATGATCAGTGTAATACAGAGCCAGTGCTTTTTAAGTTGACATTAATATGGGAAATTCCTACTTTTCCAGCAAAGACAGAACTTGCTTTGCTTGAAATATTCAATGTAATTAAAGCTCCACACCAGGTTTGTGATTATGACTAAAATGTAATGGTGTTAAACAATAACACTAGTAAAATGCAAAGACACACACAAGAATACAGTAAGTCTCAGTGCATACTGGAATGGTTTGCTACACACATATCTCATGTAAACATGATCAGCCTGTAGCCAAACATACTATATCAACTCTTTACCAATTGTGCCTTTTTTTAAAATGATGGTGGGGTGTTATTAGAAATACTGTGTATGAGAAAACCAATTACCTAAGAGGAACAAATATCACAGACAGCTGATAAGACAATGTTGTGGAATGTAGTCTTATCACCATGACCAGTGTCTAGCCCCATTATGTTCCAGAGTCATATAGTCCTGTAATAAGAGGATGATATTGTCCTTACCATTGTCCTAGCTCTAAGTTGTTCTTATCTGTTTTAGTGATTACAAATTAGGATTGGATGGATGATTTTTTTTTTAACTCTGTACAGTTCATTGTTGATATTGTGGGTGGACATCGTATCCAATATCGGTCTCACTCAGACAACACACATTACCAATGAGAGTATTTTAGGATGTCACTAAGTGAAGAAGGAGAAAGGACAGGTTCTCTCAAACACAATACAAAAATGTGAGATTTACAGTACTTTATACAGTTACAATATTTCACTTTACTTTTTGAGAAGAGCTGTGATATTAGTTGTTTATCATTCTCATCAGTGAAGTGTCACACAGTACGGGACTAAGCTTGAAATCAGTTTGTATTCACAGTGTCAGTTATCATTGAGCAACAAATCAAATTCTGGTGGTTGGTGTTGTTTTGCATATTTAATGGCCACTAATGGCCAGTGGGATAAAGGATCACCTGTGGTGCACTGTGGAGCTCTCGAAATTGATCAGTCTAATCAGGGATTATCCAGGATTGTGAGGAACTAAGAGAGCATCCTCCTCTCAGCCACAACATATAGAGGGTCAAATTTTGTTTGTACAGCCTGTTAGTGTCCGCCATCTTTGTGTTGTTCCACCAGCAGATCACAACATAAAAGTTGACACCACCGCAGACTCACAGAACACCTGCAGCATGGTGCTGCAAAGACCTGAAAATACACCTGGAACTGGGCTTTTTTGTTGGCTCAGGTATTTGTAGTCTGAAACAACCACCACCACCACCTCACCCTGGATAGAGAGAGGATTGACAGGAGACTTAAACTTTATTTTACTGAAGTTTAGCTGGATATCATTAAGCCCACGCCAGTCCACAAAGCTGTCCAATCTCCAGTACTCTCCACTCTGAATGCATCCTACAACAGCAGAGTCAACAGAGAACTTCTTGAAATGGCAGGACTCTGGGTTGTAACTTTAGTCTGATAGTTTGAGTTGAACCTGAGTTGAAAAGAGTAAGGAAGACAGAGCTCTCCCCTTCGCAGCACCTGTGCTGCAGACCACAGTGTCAGACACACAGTGCTACTGGCAGTCGTACTAGGGGCAATCACTGAGGTAGTCAGTGACCCAGGATGTGTCAACCTGCATATTTTTTAAAAATTTCCCAATTTCCTTTGCTGTTTTTCCAGTCTGGACTGCTGGTTGACAGGCTGCAGCTTAGTATGAACATGTTTCAGGTGCCAATTTTAAACAAGTATGTATGTGGTGACGTTATTAATGCAATAATAATAATTTAAAGCTGGACTCGTTGTCAGTTATTGTCATGCTGAAAAGTGAAATATCACACCAGTCTCACATCTCATCAACTCTGAATTGGGTTTCCTTACATAACCTCTCTGTATACGGACATTCTTCCATCCCTCAAGTCTGACCAGTTTCCATGTTCCTGCTGCCCCCATAGCATGATGCTGCCACCAATATGCTTCACAACAGGTTTTGCTACAGTGCTTGAAGATATTAAATTAAACTCCTAGTTTAATATCTCATCAGACAAGATGAACTTTGTCTTCATAAATGTCACCTAAAAAACTCCAAGTAGGGGGTGACACTTGAGTGGTGTCTGTCTAGTCACTCAGGCATAAAACATTCAACAACCATATACCATAATGTCCCTACCTGCTCATATGATGCACATAAGCATCCCATTGCCCCCATGACAGCAATTGCACCCAGGTCATGATAATAAACACGTTAATGTTGTGAATTGGTCATGGATAAACGAACAATACACACTAGCTCTGGAGTCAGAAATGTGATTGTGCTGCTGTAGGACAGTGCAGCTTGTCCTCTTGGAACAATGTTGAGAGGTTAATACACGTTGACACTACACATACAGTATAGACAGGAAAAGCAAGGAGGGAGAAATAGGTCATCAAATGGCCACAATCAAACCTGGACGATTGTAAATTTACTTGTAAAAATAAGATTAATTAAGATCAAACTCAGCCCCACTACTGAAATACCAGTCAAATGTAATTATAAATACTATAGCAGGAGAATATAATTACCATAATTGTTATGCCTGTATCTCAACTCTGTCTGTGTAATAGATTTAGCTCATAATCAACTTCTCAGTTTGCATTGATTTATTTATTTCTCATCAAAGCACCACAACATGATTAGTGCGTGCCTTGCCATAGATTCTTATTTACGTGCTTGATAGATCCCTTATCTTCTTAGTGCGTTCATATCTGATAATGATTATATTGGCCAATCTAATCTCAAACAAAATTACAATTAATTATTTTTGAGCATTTTAAAAAACACATCCCATTATTGCAGCTCAGTTGCCAAAAGGCCCCACTAAATAAATCTTTTCAGTCTGCTCGGGCTAAATGAAATCCTCTCTCCCCTCCAGATTTCAGCTCTCTCAGCACAGAACGGCAAAAAACTCACCAACATTTCCAACAATTCTCATTATCTGTGGTATTGGTGACGTAGTTTACTACTTCTGCTTTTAATTTAGGGGATGCATTTGGTTTTAATGTTTCGATAGTTTAATTGTTCAAGGTTAAAAACTATCCTTGGAAGCAACTGTGTGGTTGCTGACATCAGCCAACATCCATCATCTTTGCAACTGGAGGTCAATAAAAAGGAGGGTACATCATAAAATGAAGAGATCAAAATAACACCACCTAAAGTAAAATTCTGTTATAGTCTTTGGAAAGTATTAATTCAGACGTTTTGTACAGTACGTTCAGCTTTGGGAACCTTACATCCAAAAACATGATGTGCTTCCAGTTTTGTGTCTATGTCCTGTTTCACTATGCCAGTGACTGGCCTGCATATATAGGCTTCATTTTAAACTTTGTCATGGTGGTTTGACAAATAAGTGAACTAAATTCTTTAGGCCCATTATATATTTATATATATGTTGTGGCCAGGTGCACCTCCGAGCTCACCAAAGGGGATGGGAGTTTTATGAGTTTATGAGTTTATGAGGTTTAGTTGCTGGGAGTTGTTGAAGAGTACAAGTTTGGTAATGTAGAGGTTTATGAGCCAGTGGTTGAGGACTCCTTGTCGACTGCTGGGGAAAACTATCCGTGTGAGGTTCTTGCTTCAGTTACTCTTCTGTTTTTACACACAGATTGTGGCACATTGCCATTAAGTTGAACCCTTTTTTATAAGGCTGTGTATATTTACACTGAAGTTACATAGATTTGGCGCAGAAGCATAACTCAAACTTAAGAATCTTGTTCTGCATCATAACACGCAACATAAATAACCTTTTAGGCCACCTTCTTCCAAATTCTCGCACATTCCAGTTATTCTTTGAGATCCTCGCAGTTTCTCTCTCTGTGTATGAATCTGTGACCAACATGTTGAACATAATTCAGAGCAACTGTTCTTGAGTCTAAATCATTTAAATGCTATCTCTCCTAGAACAACCAAGAAACAACCCCGTTGGCTGGTGTCAGAATTAAAATGTGCTCAAAACTACTCAAAATACCTTTTATAGAACAGAGACTTATTGCAGCTATCTTCATTTCAGCATGGTAACAATTATGCTCAGTGGATGTTTCAAATTATTGTAAAAGTTTGCAACTGTATGCCCTGTTTGTGTATATAAAACTTTATATGTAATATTTTTGGAAATATGAACTATTTAAGACCAATATGAACAGAAGTAATAAACGCTTTGCACTTTAGTGGTCAAAGTGTATCACCAAATAAATTTACAACTTATCAAATTACCAAAAACTAATTAGTGCACAGACAGCCTGGGGGCTTCACTGCCCCTCTGGCTTGGGGTGGCAGTAAAATTATACTGTGTTGATTAGACAATGCAAGCAAAAGTGCATAAAACATGAAGCTTTTATTTTCCATTACCTTGTTGGTTAAAGCAAATGTACAGTTGTAATATCATCAACATTTTATAGAAATTTTTCAGCACATATTATGCTTTGGTTTTTAAGAAATCCTAAACACTAGACCTACATTATACGTGTACTGTACATCTGATGCAAAACCTTAAGCGTTGATTTCCTTCCATAAAAGTGCCAGAGCGGCTTATGTGCTCGGTTTTCATTTTCTGTTTTGCAGCATTTTATTTTAGCCACTGAAAAAGATAACATTTTATTTGAAGAGTGAAATTGGAAATCAAATACAAACACTTGAAAGGCCACCTTAGATCTTCAGAACTATTGCATTTTATTTTAATTATTTATTTAATTTTTGTTATTTGGCTTATCACTCTCCATACAGAATGTCTATTCTTGCCTTATGTTATTTACAAAAAAGAAGAAGAAGCATCAAATATAAACATGAATTCAGAAGCCTTTGTTTGATTTTACCCTGGTAAAAAGTGGAAATTAATTTCCATCCTGTGCTTTCCTCAGGCTTAAATTTGATCGTTCCCTATGTGCCAATGGAGCTTTGAGAGAAGACGGCTCTGCAGTTCATCTGTTTTAAATGCTCTTTAATAAAAGGAACAGGCCTGGCTGCTCATGCTGCTGTTAGCAGAATAAAACTTCAACACAGTGCAACACATTGAGGTATTGCTCAGCTCACACATCTGTCAGATGCTGCTCACAGAGGTGCACCAACTTACAGTAGAACCGTAATGACTTCAGACACCACATTTATAACAGGTCATTTTTCATTAGAACCCAGTGTGATTCTGAAAGATGCCTCTTGCATCCCACTCACTTCATTCCAAAGGCTTTTGTTCTTTTGCTTGTTGCCATCACAGGTTCTGATTTATTTAACATGACAGGAGACACACACCAAATAAATTCCTCACAAATTCAAGATAATGTTTCATGTGCAAAGAATAAAATCTCTGCTTTGCTTCAGATTTTTTTTTTCACAGACAATTTGCTCGCCAGTTATTAAAGATTCACATAAACATCAATGAAACGCATCCAACTTTTGTTTATGACACTTCTTGTGTAAAGGAGGCTGTTATTTCGTTGTTTTTATTAAACACTGGTGAAAGTTTAATGCCAATTCCTTCATAAGTTACACATTAATCTTCATATAATTCTATAAACAAGGAGAAAAAAGGCTGTAATTTATTAGTTGCAAATGAATACACATCTGATTCTTTAGTCAGTATCTACAGCATCAGGACTGAGGTGTGAATTATTGAAGTGGCCCATAACTTAGCCAGCAGTGCTACGTTTAGTGCTAAGTCCAGGCTGTTCACAACATATGAAATATACTCTTCAGTCACAAATTAGACACATAGACACATTAGTGTCTGTGTTGGATAGGATGTTGTGGCTCACAGCTGATGTTTCATCCAAGGTGGTTAAGAATGGGTCGGTAGCATACTGTACTCCAACACAGCTCCAACAGCTAGTTTCAGTGTGAGTCTCTGTTGGACTGGAGTGGAAAAGTAAGTCTGTTGTTCTTCTTCTTCCACACCACAGTGGAAGAAGTTCTGCAGACAGTGTTTTCACAGTTCACTTATAGTTAACAGAACTTGTTGCATTCTCCAGTTTTGCTGTATAGTGAATGAATACGAACATGGTTTATATAAAGATGAGAATGAGAATGACTCATCTGAAAACAGTACATGATGACCATAATCATAGGAAAGTTTTACCACTCCCACAGCTTTGTCAAGAATAGCAGAATATGTTCCATTATACAGTGAACACCAACAGTGTAATTATCTGTAATAGATTCTTATCTGGATCTATGTGATTGGATTTTTGTCTCCATTTCTGTCCCAGTGTTTGGAGCAACAGTCATTTTTGAAATAGTTTTGTATTTAACTACTGACACATTAGTTTATGCAGATATCAGATGTCTGAACATGATTTTTCTGACTTTGCAATATTTTGTTTTTGTACCGTTTAACATGTTCTTGTAAATAAAACTCAACAGGCAGCTCTGTGTAGCATCTGACTCTGAATTTGACCCACCAGAATGGACACATGTATGAATTTCCATCTCTACACATCCACACATGTATGCACGTCACCTGCAGTGACCAGCAAGACTGTTACTTTAAGGCCCACCAGCAGCCCCCTGCCACCTCCTCACTCTTCTCTTTCTCTCTTTCTGTTTTTCTCTGTCTCTGAGTCACAATGCAGTCACCATCCCACACTGTGTGGGGAGACAAGGGCTTCTAATGTATGAGAGTGCTATAAAGCGTGGGAAGAGTAAACCGCATTGCTCAGAGATCTATCAGAGTACACGTGTGTGTGTGTGCATGCTTGCATCTGTTTGTATGTGTTGCCAGTGGATCCGAGGCTTACAGGTTAGTGATCCCCGGACGCCTCTGAATAAATTTCATATACTGTAGCATGCCGTATGGGTTTTAAATGGAGCGGTTAAATGTGCTCCAGAAGAAACTTGGAGAAACTCAGAAGAACAAAAACAATGACGCATTCATCAGCTGTGGAGTGAATGAGGAAGCGGCAGAGAGCTAAGGACACACCAGTGCACAGCGGGGGCGATTTTCAGTCTTAATAGCTGTGCGGGGGAAGGTTGAGAGTTTGGGGAATCTACTCAAGTCCATGGAGAAAATAGGCACGTAGGCCTTGGTAGTTAGGAACACTTTAGCCTGATGCCGAGTGCATCAGGTGTACTGAAAAGGAAGACAACCTGTAAACAGCATTCAGCTGAAGTCAAAGCACTTCTGCGCAGCTCTTAGAGGCTCTTTAACTGCTGTGGAGACATACACACACACACAAAAATAGGCTGAATTTACAGCTCAGTTTGCAAAGACTTCAGGAATTATTACACTGAGTAGTTTGACTAGTGTGTGTGGAGTAGTACAGCACGCAATCATCGTCTGAGCACGTGGACTTCATCAGCAGTCACAATGGATGTGTGTTGAGCCTGGTGAAAATCCGCCAAAAAATTCCAGTGAGCTTTTAGTCAGGCCAGAGGAAAAGTAAGAAAAGCATGTGAACCCTGTGGTGAAAGACCTTTTGAGCCTTTTCTTATAGTTCTTACTGAAATGGGGCATCCATCTTCAGAATTGAAATGTCTGGTTGGCTGACCTGCACCTGAAACCAAGGAGAAAGCCCACATGATGTGTATTTATAGACAATGGGTCTGAGCAGAGTTTCAGAGATGGCCCTGCTTTGGAAGGTGAGGGGTGGAATGGTTTGTGCTCCTCGGCTGATAAGGTTAAAGACACTGAACAGCATTACGTTGATTCAAGGATCTGCTGAAGGGTGATGGATTAATAGAGATATTGGTTTGTGAGTGGATTACAGTTGTGAGCAAGGTGTGCTTTTATTTAACATTTTAAGAATGAACCTGCCAGATAAATGGATTTTATGCTGTTATAGAAATGTGCTGGGAGTTTGACATGTTCACAACGTGTCATCACGCTAGAGCTTACTTTAGACATGTTTGTCTAAAAGAGGTGATTAGGGTGCGTGTATTCAGCACACAGCGTCAGAACACAGAAGTTCAGTTACAGTCATGTGTGTCAGTAGATCAGGAATTAACATTAGATAAAGACTGTGGTTTAATTTGACACTAATGAGACACATTATGTTTGAAGTCACAAACCAGACCACAATCTTTCCCTAACCTTAACCAAGTGCTGTGAATATCTAAACACAACCATATGAAGCTTTAAAAATGCTACAGTCAGATAATCTGACATTTATCATAGTTTCTTGAACTTCCACCATCCAAGGCACATCAGTGCAAAACCCAGCCTGCCAACCACACATAAAGTAAAAATAAAAGCAAAAATAGTATAAATCAGCACAAAGAACAAAAAGTTTTGACACAGAACTGTACCTTTTGGCTTCTGCTGCAGTGTTGACGACACAGCACATTAACTGTTGTGGATGGTGTACACTTAGCCACAGGGTGCATATTCCAGCTCTTAGCAGATCTTAGCTAATGTCAAGCTACTGTAAGTCACTGTGACTTTTTATTATCTGCTGAACAGCTTTTTGTACAACAGGGTAAAAAATAGAAGCTTATGATACAATAATACACCTTTACAATAGGCAGCAGTACTTTGGCTAGAGAGTACAGCAGACAACTATTCATTACATGTTTAAGTCATTGCTTATTTTTTTGGTTCTATCTTCTCAGCATGAATCTGTTGCTTCCTTTTCTCGTATTACTGTAATGGTTGGATAAAACAAGGTGGCATCAGCTTCTAAGAAATAGTCCTTCAATGGAAATGGTTACACAAATATGGTACATACAAATACAGGTAATTTACACAGCACTAATATGCACATCTGAAATACCCAGACACAATTAATTCACTGGTGATGTCAACGCTGTTGCATTTTCCATGTCTGGATTGGTCTTAAGCTGCTGCGTCCAACCAGCAAAATGAGTCCAGTGTGATGGGCAGATACTGTGTAAAAGAGCAGTTAACACACCTGAAAAAGAATTTGAGCTTGAACATTTCACTGGAGACATCTTAGCCCTACGCCTCCGTTTTGCACATTTTGCCCCCAAATGAAGATTTTTCAGGACCACACTTCAAATGAAGGGGTAAGAGGGATTTCTCACCAGGTACATGGACAGCATGGCTGCACACATGAGCAAAGAGACCCACAAATATAAATATATTAAATGGAACTGGAAATGGAAATTAAATGGAATTCACAATGATTTAATAATGGCAACACCGTCTGATGACATAATGTTATAGTTTGGGGCAAGGTTTCAAGGGGCAAGTGAAGTGGTATGGGAAGGGGAAAGACTGAGAAATGGGATTGGCCCTTAGCGTTCTGTGGTGCTCTGAATGCTCTTCCACAAATCTTATCTTTCTGACAAGAATACAACAGTGGAGGAAACAGAGTGACAAGTTGTCATCTTTGTAAGTGTTTTGTGGATAATTTCCCACTTCTTTCTGGACAGGTGAGGGAGAGGATACATCACTATACAAGGGTTGTGAAGCCGAACTGGACGGAGGATGCTAGATTTTATTTAGAGGAAATTTGGGTTTTGAACAGCTTGGTCTTGTTTTTTATAGTTATAGTTGGTGTTAACGGCATCGCATTCAAGCACAGCACACATTATAATTTATAACTTCCTATTGAGATCATTATGGGCAATGAGGTTTATGTTTTATCTCCAAATAAGAAGTTGTTTCAAGTCTGTTTGACTTTTTACAAGTTCTAATATTATTCGATGTAGTAATCAATGTATTATATTATACCAATGTATTATATGTTGTCCTTTCTTAAATATAAAAACACTGTTTCATTCTGGTTCAGTCTCACATTGCAATGTTAAACTGCCAAGAATATTAGCGAATGTTTATTAATTGGCTTTTTAAAATAGTCCCTGCTGAGCTTTTTTTACAGAAACTCAACTAAACATTCGTAAGGTGTTTTAAACATTTGTATCTGCAGTTGAAACCTCATCTCAAAAAAAAAACCCAAAACAAAAACACCTGGTTTTTCAATAATTTGGCCTGAAAATATAGCAGCTTTATTTTAAAAAATATTCTACACATTAAATATAATAGCATTAAATTAACTGATGTAATGAAGTAAGGAAAAAGAAACAAAGCAGGGTTTAAAAGAGATACACCCAGAGGCAGAATGATGCCGCATTAGGTTGGTGGCTGCTTTCATAATGTCACAAACGACCCGGCAGGTAGAGCTCATTGTGTGATGGCCACTGTGTGGCGGGTTCAACCATGGGTTAAGCTTCCCACTGTTCCCCTCTCAGGAAGAAAGATGGAACACAGATTTTCTATTTATTCATTAGCTTTTTTATTTATAGCACAAATTAGAACGTGCAGGGAGCCACAGTTAACATGGTATACAAAGCTCGCTGAAGAAAGAAAACGCTTTTAATACATATATTTTGCAAAAATTGTATGCGCATCATGATGGTGATGCTCAAGAACAATAAATCATTTGGAATTCAGCATGATATTTTCAAGCAGAAAAATCTGAAGTATTCTATAAAAAGAAAATAAGAAAAAACTAATTTAGTTTTATGAGGAACATGTGAAATTCTAACAGTCTGTGCAGTTTGGCATAAAGCTACCTTTTTTTTCCTTCCTTTTCATTTCCTCCTCTCGTCTTATCTGTCCTAACATTGTATCCCTCCTTCTGTTCCTGTCTCCCTTCATCTCACTCCGCCCTTCCCCACTCCACGCTCTCTCCTTTCACCGCCTGTTATCTCCACCATGCAGTTGACTGCTTCTGTCCTCTGGGTGTCAGCACTCGCCTTATCCTTCATTCAGCCGCATGGCTTCGTATGAACTGATCGCCCCATTTCTGCCTGCATTTAATGTTTTCATGATTTTTTTTTTTTGCTTCCTCTCTCGTCTGTCTTTCTTAACATTTTCCTCACCCTTCTCACCTCCCTCTCCAGCTGCCTGCTTGTTGCCACAATAATTGTCAACTTCAACATCATATTTTACCCATCCTCTCTCTCTCTCTTTCTCTTTCTCTCTCTCTTTCTCCCCCTCTCTCTCACGCACACATATAAATCACGTCTTTGGAGAGTTGTGAGGACACTTATTGGCATAACGCATTCCTTAGCCCCTTAACATAAATTTAACCACCACATCTCAATCCCTAATCCTAACCCTAAACCCTGAATTTGCGAGGACCGGCTAAAAATGTCTTCATCCACTGAAAGATGTGCACACATGCATTTGTACTTCATTTGTACTTCTATCTTTGTGAGGACACTGATTCAGCATAATGCACTCAATAGCTTGCTACCTTAACCTCAATCATTGCAAATAAATCCACATCCTTAAAAACCTCTTAACCTTCAACAGAGTATGGCTCAGACTGCATATTTCTGTCTAAACCCACACAGATTGTGGTGGCCGAATTTGTTTTTGTTCAAGCCCAAGCCCCATGCAGATGAGTTTGTCAGCGCTTGTGCTTGACTCTGAGGAAGACCTACGAGTCGATGTGTCGGTGGCCTTGGGTAACGCCTTTTCCTGACGGGTTTCGGCATCCACCCTGAAATATTCAATGTGAAGATGCGACACAATATGAGGACCTGTTTACTAAAAATGTCCTTACTACAATTGAATCAAACTGGTTCTCACAAAGATATCCAAGTACAAGTACACAGACAGTGAGGTGTTTGGGAAGTTACTGGCAGCTACTGATGACTTCAAAACTCCGGGAACCAGAGCTGTAATACAAGATGCCTATGCGCTCTTCCCAAAGCTCCGAACAGGAGGATTTTTTTCAGAAAGTTCACAATATATGCACACACACACACACACACACACACACACACACACACACACACACACTGCATGATGCATATGCATGCACCCAGTGAACTGCAAAGCCATGCAAAACACATGCAGAGTAATTGAATGTGTCTGTGTGTGTATTTTGGAGAAAACTGAAGGTCAAAGTGAAGCAGGCTTTTTGGAATATGGAGGAGGGAGGATGGGTTTAGGGATTACTGAGGTGACCTGAACCAGCGGTGTTCTGACAAAGACCTCCCCCATTGAATTATTGAAAATATAATGCAATGTCCTTGCAGGGAGAAAGACAACACTGAGTTACTGTACTCTCCTTTTCTCCCCCTCCCTTCATAGTCTTGTCATTTCTTCATGTTTTTTGCAGAAGAATGGATCTTATCTCTAAATGGACCCACCCCTCTCTTTTTCCCCGCCTTGACAAAACCGTCATTTTACAGAAGGTGCTTCTGTCCTTTACTCCAAACTAGAGTTAATCTTCCTCTGCATTCAAAAAGCATATTTGTTCACTATAAACTCTAAATGATTGTGGCTGAAGGTTATTTTGCTGCATTGGGCTCATTTCAGTCCCTGAAATGGAGGAATTGCAGAAGAAGATGCATTTGATTCCCACTGGAATGACTGAACCTTTAAATTTAATAAGGTATTTCATACAGACAATGTCCAAGACATAAGAAAAACTTGATTAATCATTTCAGCATGTGACCTTAAACATTATGTCAATCTCTTATATTAGTAAATCACACAATTAGACCAAATCCAACCATATTTCTAATAATTTCAGACTTCCCTAATTTCAGACTTAGCCCACTGTGTGCTGCTGAAAAAACGAATATTTAAAAATACAATCCAATTCTATAGTAGTTGGCACACTTAGCAAATGCAGTGATTATCATTTACAAGCCATGATTTATATAACATCTCAAAATAAATAAATAAAACATTAATAAATATATATTAAAGGGGGCAACACGGTGGACGCCTCACAGCAAGAAGGTCCTGGGTTCAATTCCCAGGGTCTTTCTATGTGGAGCTTGCATGTTCTCCCCGTGTTTGCGTGGGTTCTATCCGGCTTCCTCCCCCAGTCTCAAGACATGCAATCAGAGTCTGATTGTGATGGTTGTCTTTGTCTATGTGGCCCTGCGATGGACTGGTGACCTGGGTGTACCCTCTCGCCCGTATGACAGCTGGGATAGGCTCCAGCACACTCGTGACCCCTACGGGGACTAAGCAGTTCAGAAAATGGATGAATGAATGGATATATAAAAGATGGACTGAGGCGAGTGGATGCTGTGACCTCCATCATGCTATGGAGGTGGACTGAGACATCTGTTTTTATTTATGTACCATGTTTTCATACCAACGCAGTCTCTTAAAAATGATGTTTCTATCTGTTTTTAACTAAACTGTCATCACAAATACGTTTCTTGCGGAACATAATTGCAAACTGATCATGTTTTCTTTTAACATAATCATGGTATGTTCACAACTAATGTAAATGACAAGTCACCATTACATTGATACTGATTCTAGGCTAGATCTCAGGTCTGTTTTTTGTCAGTCTCCGTGCACTGTGTGCCCACCATCCACCTCAACCACCTCCTTGCTTGACTCACTCAGTATTTCTGGTAATGGTAATGTCAGCCACTGCAACAGTGTGGTTTGTTGTTGTTTTTTAAACAGCCGTTCAGCTCCTTTAATGACATTTGACAATGAGTTATTTTTTAACTAGCTAAACAGTATGCACACACACACACACACACAGGTTGAGTCGGTTTGTTAGCTGTCTGTTGCTGCCTCTTTTAATTCTCTCTTCTCTTCATTAACTTTACTATTTCCTTGCAAACTTAAAAAATAAATGACATTTTGCTTCAGGCATTAGTGATAAAGTTCGGACGTCACCGAGTGACGGCGACAGCTCGTTGTCATGGCAATGCCATTATGCTTCTCGTGACTGGACTGGCGGGAATGCACACTGAGGTAGCTCTCTAGTCCTGCAGTCTGCAGTGTGTGTCACTTGCTTTTTGTTTGGGTACACAATGTAGAACACTGATATTGATATAATTTTTAATGTATATCACTAAATAACCTATGTTCCGGTGTGAATATTTAGCCCGTGTTTGCCTAATCCAGCTACATGTTCATTTATTAGAAATCTGAAGAAGATTTAGTTTTACTCGTCCCTGTCAGATTTTTAAGTCTGCCCATATGGGGACTGAAGCAGCACCATCACTCATGTTTAGGCCACCAATAGTAATGATTAGTAGTGCTGTCACACAAGACCAGCATCTCCATCATATTAGTGCATGTTATGTTAATACGGTATTTCTTCATACAATAACTGGATTGTGATCAGTTGGTAGGTTAGTTGTCCCTGAAACCCAAGAATAGCAGTTCAACACCAGGTTCTATCCGGCTGCATATTGAAGTGTCCCTGAAGACCCTGGACCCTGAAGCCATGGAGCATTAGTTGTTGGTAGTTGTTGCTGGTGAATCGTTATTCCCAGGCTTTTGGCATGTTATACCAACACCTTAAGGTCCCCTTGAATCTGCATGAGGAGCAGGAAAATGGTATACTCTGCATAGAGAGGGGGTGTTGTGTTTGGCTAGGCAAGACTTTTCCAAAGGAGACAAGTCAAGTCCAGTGTGAGACATTTTGGAACAACAGTGGTTCCAGGAAGTACTGACTTTATCTTTTCACTTAACCTAACCCTGGATTTTTTGACCTCAAACTTTGTTTATGTTTTCGCAACTACACATGAGCACGCTCACCCTTCATTCCCATGGCTGCTCCTTCAGCATTACAAAGTGACAACATTTATGAAGCTGTGGGATGAGAACGTGTTGTTGTTACTGATCCAGTGAGTTGCTGTGTGGTTGCGTGGCTCTATTGGTGCTTGGTCTTTCAGGGAAAAATATGGTCAGTTTGTGTTTGTACTGCACTGGTTATGCACTGATTGAGTGTGGTCACAGAAACATGAGCAAATCCATTTCCACAGCCATACTGCCGACAACAAACACATATTGACTGTGATCACTGGTGCCTGCTAATTTCATTTCTGAAGCCAAAGGAAGTCATTTCCAGATATGGGCCTTTCTTTTCCCTCGGGAATGTGTCTCTTTTAATCCATACAGTTTGACTCATCATGCTGACATGGTGAGATTACACTCATCTGTAGAGGAAGTGTCAATGTGCATGTGTGTGTGTGTGTGCGTGTGTGTATACATGCATGTCTGACTCCTTTGACTGAGTCAAGTGTTCTCCACAGTACTCTCTCTCACCTCAGCCCTCACCTCCAAGGAAATTGATTTGTGAGTAATTAAAAAAAAATTGTGTCTGGATGCTTGCCAACTTCATGTTCTATTCATGCAGATTAATACATATTTGTTATTGCCTGTGGGGGCTGAAAGGCATCTGTCGGTGTCATTAAACATTCATGTGTGCAGGACACACACACACACACACGCACACTGATGGAGAGAGCCATTCTGAAGCTCTTCACTCGCCCCTCCTCATATCAGCTCGCATCTTAATGGAGCGCATTAAATAAGAATGGCCAAACAGGGGATTTCACAGTGACAGTGGCATCCATCACACCTTTGTTTTAAAGGAACAATTTCCCCTCTCAGATCCTCACTCACTGTTAGATACCATCAGCTGTTGTTGTTCAATGCAGGTGTTCTGCTGCAGGTAAATCTTTACCGGGCTCATCCTACCTACAGTACATCTACTAAACATGACTTTTTTGTGTGTTTGCGCCTTTTTCAACAAACAGGAGCCTACTACAAAGAAAGCGCTGACTAGGGTTAGCCTATTTATCTATCTAATCTGGAATGTGGTCACAACTCTGGACAAATGTGTATCTCCTCATCTTCTATAGTTTTATCTCTGCATTACTGTATTTAACTCTGTATTACTTTTGTTTGGGCCAAGGATGGAAGTCGGAACACAAGACTGCAAGGTGTTCGCCACTTTATTTCCAAATTCAAACTGACAGTCAGTGTTGTAACAGTTAGTGTTGTGGTTTGGGTTAAAACAAAGTCAAAATCTTTTCTCTGAACCTAACCAACATGTCTAAGTTTTTGTTCTCCACCATAATGGCCACCTACTGTGCTCACCGTCAGGTAGAGCAGGGACCTACTAAGCTGTATGTGTGGGGTGATAAGAACAAATAACGACCTGTCCAGGGTGTACCCTGCCTCTCACCCCATGACAGCTGGGATTGGCTTGAGTACCTTCACAATGCTTAACAGGACATGTAGTTAGCATAATGGAATCGATGGATGGATGAGTAGCTTGATAACATTCAAATCAGATGAATGGGTTGAAATGACATTAAAAGAACAAAGGTCTGATAAAACCACACTAAGCAAATAACAAATAATGGACCATAACAGCTTAGTGGCATTTTTATAAAGGCGGTTAAACACTATTTACAGTTCTAGTATCCATGTACTAGTAGTATTTAAAAACTGCAAAATGCAATACTTGCATGTACTAAATATATTGCAACTTTAACAATCATGGGTGTTTTCCAAGCTGGGTGTTGGGACGTTCCAAGTCCAAAGATACATCTGTGGGATCAATATGTTTACCGGACCACAATCCATCAATCAGTAACAGGTTACAGCTCATGCCCATGTCTACTAAGGCTATAACTGCTGTTGAGAGTTCACACATACACTATATTGCCAAAAGTATTCACTCACCCATCCCAATAATCAGAATCAGGTGTTCCAATCACTTCCATGGCCACTGCATTGTGGCAAGTGTAAAGTTTGGTGGAGGGGGGATTATGGTGTGGGGTTTTTTTCAGGAGCTGTGCTTGGCCCCTTAGTTCCAGTAAAAGGAACTCTGCATGCTCCCAACTTTGTGGGAACAGTTTGAAGCTGGCCCCTTCCTCTTCCAACATGAAGCAAGGTCCATAATGACATAAATGACAGAGTCTGGTGTGGATGAACTTGACTGGCCTGAGTCCTGACTCAACCTTTGGGATGAATTAGAGCGGAGATTGAGAGCCAGGCCTTCTCGTCCAACATCAGTGTGTGACCTCACAAATGCGCTTCTGGAAAAATTGTCAAAAATTCCCATAAACACACTCCTAAACCTTGTGGACAGCCTTCCCAGAAGAGTTGAAGCTGCTATAGCTGCAAAGGGTGGACCAACGTCATATTGAACCCTGTGGATTAGGAATGGGATGTCACTTAAGTTTATATGCGAGTCAGGGCAGGTGAGCGAATACTTTTGGATATATAGTGTAGATATTGATAAATTTTTAAGCGGTCACATCACTGAGAATATCATCCGTGTACAAGGGGAACAAGGAAGTGATGATGTGTGTGTACAGACAAGATATTTTTTGAGAACACACATACATACAATAATAATACATAATAATTGCTCAGAGTAGATTTGGATTTAAAATATCACATACGCAACAGAAGCAATCAGTCAGTGTTAAGTGTGTTAATTATGCTAATGATTAGATCTCATTGATGCACAGCTCCTCTCGAACAGGTGGACCTAATCAGTCTGGAACGAGCATTTTATGACCAGTCTGCACAGCTTGGAGACTTCGGTGGATCTTGTGTCAATAAACTCAGAGAAAAAACTAGGAGAAATTCAAGACAAGAAAATGCTTGCATGAGGCCTATTCCTACTATATGTTTTAAGTTTCAGTACAACATTCACAAGAGCCATTTAAAAATGTGAAGCTTCAAAATCAGTTGTTAGATCATTATACTACTGTGAACCATTGTACTTCAAATATACTGTATGTATAAACGTGTGTCTGATATTATTATATAATTCAATGAAAAATTAAAAACTGTTCTGCAACTTAAACTGATCAGGCAACTTTGCCGTGGTGAAAATATTCCAGGACAGGTGGAATATTAATATTATTTTTAATATAAATTTGTCACGGTGCATGTGCATTCAGTCCTTTTAGTTTTTTATGTACACATGCTGCACCACCATGCAATCACAAATTTGTCTTGTGTGTCTCTAGGCGGCTGGAGCATGTGGGGACAATGGGCGCAGTGCAGCAGCGAGTGTGGAGGTGGGATTAAAACCCGGACTCGGACCTGTCAGTCACCTCCAGAGGAGTCGTACCTGTGTGAAGGTGTGGTGGAAGAGGGGCGGCCATGCAACTCACAGCCCTGCACCGGTGAGCTACTCATCTCATTTGTTTGTGGATGTGTGTGTGTATGCTTATGTTTTTTCTTTATTTTTTTACCCATCACGGTGCGTGTTCCAGCTGCCTATTTACTTTTCTCATGTTAAAAGATTTTTCATCTGCCCATGTATCACCTATAAGTCAGTCTTTTGACTTAAGGAGTGCATGTTGGAAAGGGGACTTTGATCGATGAAAAGTTTGTCAGTATCATTCACATATGGCTAAAGGGACATAGAAAATACACATGAGCTCTGTTATAGACACAATTTACCAAGAAGCATATATGCATTCACTGAATTGTTCACAGTAACCTGTATTTAATGTTTGTGTGACAGTTAGCTGAAGTGGCAGATTGTCATAACTGTAAATGTGTTTGTTTTAATCATATTATATTTTTGTTACATTATCATACAAGACCTGAGAAACTCATAAGAATCACACACATTTAAAGCACATTAACACAGACACTACAAAAGTCCCAAGTTTGGCTGATGCTGTTCTGGGTGACCAGTCACGTCACGGTTGTGTCCCAAATAGGAGCCATTCATGAAGGAGCTCTGGTTGCTAACCCCGCTCCCTCCTCCCCCACCCCCTTCCCGGCCTTGCCTCACCCCCTTTAGGCAAAGGTCGTCATCTCTCTCGCAGCCAGTCGCTCCGCTCGGTGGACAGCCGCAAGCGTGACGACGTAGACAAGACTCGCAGTGGACAGCAGAACCCTCAGACAGGTAAGACAACGGGACGCAGAGGGATCCCACGCATCAGTCACTGTGGCAGCTTG
>OMLM01006220.1:142460-156574 GCA_900302695.1 Helostoma temminkii | reverse complement strand
ATATATATGTTAATACCAAAAGACTCTAGGAGGGAAATTTAAGATTGCAGTGCCATAAAGCAGAGATACTTCTGGAGGACATTAAAAAGAAAATAGTCAAAGTTTCAAACAGCAGATATTAAAAAGCTCATTTGCCATGGGCTTGTTGTACAATAGATGCTACGAAAAGAGCTGAATTCTACACAGATCTTATAAAACTTCCCTACAAGTTTAAGTAATTAAATTGAATATAGAGATATTTCAGATGTACTATTATACCACAGGGGTCTCTTGAGATCAATCTTAAGATCATCTTATTAAAAAAGGGAAAAGAAGAGACAGGAAAAAAAAGAGTTGTCTCAGGAAATAAAGAAAATATCTGTCAAGCATGGTCAACGTTATGGCCCAGGGGCAAATGTTCCTCTGAGTACAGGTAATACTGGATATAGTTACTGTAGTTACTAAAATTGTTAAGAGGTTTAAGGTCTGTGGGACCTCAGCCATCCTTCCTGCATGTGGACGTTTGTATGTTGGAAAGAGGACAATGTCTGTAACAGTGTTCACTCATGTGATGAGTTGCTTTCAGAATGAAAATGATGTGAAGTGGAGCTTGCTAAAATGAAAGTATAGTGCATGTTCACCGAAGAAAAAATGAAACTTTAAAAGAAAAGAACACCATCCCCACTGCAAAACATTTTATGGGCTGGCTTTGCTGCACCTGTCAGAGCGAACCACAAATCTGTGCACGGCCCAGATTATCATTCTGGAGACAACTGTAGTTTAAGTGTCAGAAAGTTGTGTTTCAGTTGCAGCTCATGCTTCTTTCCAAGAGTAAAACAACATGAAACACACGTGTAAAGGCACAAAGAACATGTGAAGACCTTATCACAATGAGAAATGTCTTGCCTTTCTCTGTTGTAAAACTGTTTACTGAGTATAATTGAGGAATGGTATAATGTCTCTGCAGCATTCTATTTCTGTTCCCCAGTCTGACATCAAGTGAACAACTCATGGTAAACATTAGCTCTTAGCCATTGTTTAGATGCACCTCATGGGATTCTACATCCACATTCAAAACCACCTGTTGCTTCCTACCACTGCACAATGACTATGTTCTCTCTGTTTTCTCTCAAATGGGGGGGTAAGTAGTGTAGTCATGACAGAGGCTCTGCTGCTCTCTGTGACCTCCAGATAAAAGCTAAGCAGAGTTTGAATCGAGTTGAGGGAGAGTATGTGGGAATTGAGGGCACATGAAAGGTCCTGTTTATAACTATGCCACCTCAGTGTCTGGAGCCAAATAGCTGCCTACATCAACATACTGTACCTCCCCTGAGCCAGCTGACCTTCTACATCCTCCTACACCTCAAACATAACCAAAGCCACGCACAGGAACACTTGTTTATCTATTAAAATATATTTAGACCATATATTTATTTTTTCATTATATAGGATGTGGGAGTTCAACAGACTGGAACTAACTGCTAACAGCTATTTTCTTTGTCTGAAACTAAAATAGGAGAATAAATAATTTGTCAAAACCAACCCTCAAAATAAGCCAGTTTATTTTACCAGGGAAGCCCTATTAATATTCCAACTTCTCATTTTCTAGAAAAACCTAGAAAGTTTCCTAAGCAACAGACTGGTTATACAGTAAAATAAGAAATGCACCAGTGCAATACAGTGGGTTCACAAAGTCAGATCTCATTCTTTTTTTTTCTTTTTTCAGTTTTGTTATGTTGCAGCCTGATACAGCAATTGTTGAAATTATTATTTTTTTCTCTATATTCTATACTCAAGTGAAAATAGAAATTTCGTTGGTTTTTAATGATAAACTGAAACATGGTACATGGTATTCAACCAATTTGGAACAGCACTTGATTGGAGTCCTCCTGTGGTAAATTTAATTAAGTGATGATTTGGAAAGGCACACAGCTGACAATGCATACTGTATCAGAGCAAAGACAAGGAGGTCATAAACTGTCAAACTGTCACTGGTCTCCATAATTCTCAGATGGAAGAGGTTTGGCACAACCAGGACTCTTCCAAAAGCTGGTCGCCCTGCCAAACTGAGCAGTCAGAGGCCTTAGTAAGAGAGGTTAATAAGAGACTGATGGACACTCTGAGCTCCAGAGATTCTCTGTGGAGATGGGACACTGTTGGCTTCACCCATCCTCCTCCAGAAATAACGTAGAAATGTAGAATTGGGGCCAAATACTTAAGTCTTTATTCCATCAGGCCAGAGAATCTTGTTTTCTCACAATCTGAGAGTCCTTAAGGTGCTTTGTGCGTCTTGACACGATCAGTGAGATCAGTGGAGGCTGCAGGGACACAAACAAACAAAAAAATGAATGGGCTCTGAAAACTTGCTGAACCACTGCTATTAAAAACAATAACACGTTTTGAAAGATCAGTGTTTTACAAGCTATGGTCTTGTTCAATCCCTCAGGAGAACATCCGTCGCCTCATCGGGAGCATGCCCATACTTTGTAGGGAGTGCATACAGGCATGTGGAGGCCACACACACTAGCCTGATTTTGAATTGTCTTGAAGAATTTCCACAGAAGTTGGATCAGCCTGTGATCTGACCTTTCCACTTAGATTTTGTGTATGATTTTGAATCCAGACCTCCTTGGGATAATGATTTTGATTTCCATTGATCATTCTTATGGTATTTTGTTCTCAAAATACACTGAGCAGTGTATTTTTGTTTCTACGTTTTTTTGTTTTGTTTTGTTTTTTTCCCACATGAGAAAGTACACATGTAGATTAATTGCAAGCGGCCAGTTTATCCAATTAAAGTCTATAAATTTGATCTGACATTTGCGAGGATGAGCATTTGAGCCATCTCAGCAGTCTAACTCCAACCCAGCTCATGAGAGCTGTCTTATCTCAAGCCATGCAGTAATGTAGCACTAGCAGTTTTTTTATTTATGGCATCATTCATTTTGGACAGAAAAACTGGTGTCAGTCAAAATATGTTAATGCCAGTTTGCCTGGAGGGCAACATGAAAATCCACATTATTGGATAATGTTCACCATAAATTATCCAGGACACCCTTGAAAAGGAGCTTCCCCTGGTAAAGTAAAGCTTAAAAAGAAAATCACTTTAACATTCCTATTGGTTAAAATGTAATGCAACTAACAAAACCAGTCCATAGAACAATTTGGCCCGACATCACTTAATGTTACAACATGACATTTTAAAGAAACAGAACTCGTCAACACAAAACTTAATCCCCCTTTTCTGTGTTTCAGTGTTGAGCATCCACAAGCGTCCAGTGGTGGGTCATGCAGATATAAACTTCCCTATGAAAGGCTGGAGGGGCATGGTGGACTGGGCACGCAGCTCCGAGGACAGAGTCACTATCCCCAAAAACATCCTATCTACTGGAAAACCAGGTAGAGCTGTAGGACACCTTACAAACATACCTCATGCACACAGCACCCTGACACACAAAAGGAGTAGCACTGAAGGAAAGTATGTCCCTGCTACTACACTTACTCTTTTGCAAGCAACTGTGAAACATTAAGGAATGACAACAAGTTAGTTAGAAGTTACATTCATGTAACAGTTGACAAAAGAATGAGTCTTCCATAATAATCTTTTCTTTTGAGAGAAAAGTACCCAAATGCTAATTATACCCCAAGCCTGTCTGCCTTCTGTTTGACAACTCAACAAAATGTGTGCTTGAATCTGTGAGTCAAAAAAAAAAGAAGCAGAAATGTAGAACAGCAGTTGATTTATAAGACAGCGTTTGCTGCCATTAATCTGCAAAGCAAATCGCCTCGCTCAGACAAACACATGCAGAGATGCTTGTATTTAATGCTGGAAATAAAACATGCGGCAGAATAACTAAATTATTTTACATCACCCACTGTTCAGCAGCTGTACAACAAACTGAAGTCATGTTTTCCATAAAGTCACAATAAGTATCACAAAATATTATTTCAATGCTACCATGAAATTAAGGCAGATGGATTTTTATTGTTACAAGTACTGTTGTCAGAGGAACCTTCATTTGTCTATGGGAGCATTTGATGCACTCAATTTTTTCTATAATCAGAAATAACTTTTACTTTAAGGTTATTTTACTATAATGTCTGATTCGTCAGGTTTAGTATTTTACACAAGGTTGTTTATTAATCAATTTACCATTTCCAAATTATTACAACCTAAACCATATATAGCTTGCTTGTCCCTCCCTTTTCATATATCACATTTGTTGAATGAGCGCCCCCATGGCTGCAGGCATCTTTTAGAATTGCATCTCATTTCGTGCCAGTCAACATAATTGACCCTGTGGTTCCTGTTGTAGCAAAATTTTTGTCCTAAGTCAAAAGCAGTCAAACATACTACTTAGGTGTGCTTAACACAGAGACAGAGCAATGTTGTCTAAACCTAACCACAGATATGACTCTGAGGTCAAAGTCAGATCTGTGGTGTGACAGTTTGTGATAGTTAGTCTGTCAAGCTCCGTGGGGGGCACATGGCAGTACAGCTAGTCCTCGCTGACTATGAATGGCATCTCTCTCTGTCCCAGGCTTTTCAATCCATTTAGAGTGTCGAGAGTGTGTCGTGGGGTTTGTCTCTCAGGCACACATGCACAGAACACCTCTGCGTTGAGAGGAGACTGCAGAGGTGCAGGAAAAGGCAAAAGCACCTCAGCTAAGTTGTCTTTAAGGGTCAGCCCAACCACCCTGTGAAGGCATTACAGCCATGTTTGTTCACAATTACTTGTTGCAAATGTTGCAGTTGATTTCTTAAAATAAAAAAAATGTAAAAAAATGTTACTCTATTAATTTTTTTCTTATTGAAGGAAAAAGGGCAATCTTAGATATACTTTAAGTCAAAACATCAACTAAGTATAAGTGCCAAACAGAGTCATTAATAGAATTTTTCAGCAGCATCCTGTATCAGTTTTAATTTTTCATTGACTGATTCAGAGTGGTAAGGCATACTTGTGTTTCACAAGTGAGCATTAAGAACAGCACCAGCTGAGCCTGAATGCGTTCAGCAGGCAGGTGCCAGGTACACAGGTTTCAGTAGCTGCAGAGTTATCTGTCAGCCGAGATGTTTTCGGCCATTAAAGACAGCTCTGTACCACTAGCATGCTAATGAGGCCGTCACTCCTAATCAGGAGTCAACAGGAGCCAATCAGGAGCAATTAGAGACAATTTCCTTCCCAGCTGGGAGATGTGTCTCCACGGCGCCAATGTCACACCAGCAGTCAATCCTTTTTATGCATACAGCTTGGACCTGCTTACGTGGATTAAAATGTCTCTGTTCCTTTAATATAATAATACTGGCAGCCATCCTAAAGTAAAACTGTATATATTTAGACTTTATTTATTTGATCTGGAACTTTACTGGTGCCCACTACTTTCCATAAAGTAGCTTATGAAATTCTAGTGTGTCCACAAAGAAATTTTGCCAAAAATATCTGTTATTATAATTGACAGTGCAATGTAAAGGAGGCTAAAAAGAGCAAGTTACTTGACTTAAAGATGCACCCTCTGCTACCACCTGTGAATTGCCTCTTAATACACATTGTACATTTCTAGATATCTAGATTTTGTATTTAAGCTAATTCAACTCAAAATGTCTAGTTTTTAGTCTTAAGATGAGCTTAATGAGTGAATTTTAATTATTTGAAGTGGCTTTAATAAAATGACTTTTATTAAGTTAATAAAACAATGCATGCTGCGAAGTCTACTAACAGTTTAAGGGTTAATGCTCTTGATATTGTTCTTTTGTGCAGAGTGAAGAAAATCTTAATTGTGGAAACATGCTGTCAGTAATGTTAAATTGGATCATTTAAAAAAAATGAAAATATTGTGAGCAATGATGAACAAATCATTGAAATGAACCAGACACTTATAACTTGCAACCATTATGTAACAAAAAATCAGCAAATCTTAACCAAACAAAGACTAAATATTTAGTTGTATTGTAAGGTCTTAAACCTTACATTGTAAAGTGCCTTGAGATGACTTTTGTTGTGATTTGGTGCTATATAAATAAAGTTGAATTGAATTGAAAATTGAATTGTTTACACAACATACACAAAATATTTCATCAAGATAACCATTAGTTTTGTAAGAAGAATGTCTCACTTGAAACAATTATATTTTACCCTGCACAGACTATATTTGGACAATATAATGCTAAAACACTAAGGTTTGAGAAATTAATCTATTAGAAATGTACGTATATACAAAGAATGATTTTAGTTTAAGCTTTTGTGGCCATAGGGCTTTCCTCACTGGGAAAAATGAACAGTGTTATATCTAGTTGTCATTATAAACTAAAATAAACCACCATATTGTTGGTTGAGTCAGAGGCCATAGTTACAATAACCACAGCTTTTAGCTGTTAAAAAGTCCATTAGAACATACTTAACCTACATAAGTCACATGTGGTAAGAGGTTAGCAATAGGAACTGCATTTCAATATGCAGAGTGGCAGTTACCATGGACACCAGGCATTTTGTTTAGTTATATATTGTGAACAAGTGTATAACAATGAATAGCATTTAAAATGAAATAAACAATGTGCATGCATATATAATGATACAAGTAAAATTAATTTAGAGCCAGAGTAAGATGTTTCTTATTTGTAGTTTTCCATAGCTTCTCGTGTTGCTCACGCTACCTCCATTAAGAGACAGCACGAGCAAAAGCATCCAAGGTCCCTGTGCCTGATCAAATCATTCCTGACAAAGCAGCAAGAGCAGTTAAATTTTTATGATGTTGAGTCTGGTCTTGGCTTGTGTGCTTCTGTAAAGAGGTAATGGAGTATATTAGCTAAGCACAAGTGCACACTCACCGTTGTATGGTTTTCTAGTCCAGTTCCTCTCAACACTCTTTAGTTGAGAGTTGTCAAATGTGGAGACGGTGAATGTGGAGTGCACAGTTAGTGGCAGTTTGACAGAGCCACAGTCTGTTTCAGAGTCACAGCCATGACGTGAAATGTAGTTTTGTTTGCTTGTTCCATATGTGAGCCCCGTAAGGAAAGAAGCCTCTGTAAGACTACGAAAATGCACATGCACATATTCACACTAAATGATATGCAAACAAACCTGCAGCACATAATCAAAACATATGCACAGTATAGTACAGATATTTGGATATAAACAGTTTGAATTCTCCCAGACTGATACAAAACTTTCTGAATCACTGTCTGTAGTATCCTTCAGGCAAGACACACACACACACACACACACACTTTGCTTGGTTAGACCCTGACGCCCATGGGAGCTCAGCTGTTGCCTGGAAGCTACAGTCTCTGCCTGATGCCTGGCACACTGCTGCATGTTCTCAGGCTGCCACGTAGAGTGCTGAAGCAGAAGATCTGGATGTCTTCAGATGGTCCGGCAGATGGAGTTGTATTTTTTCTGTCTCCTTTTTTTGCCTTTGATTCTGCTGCCGGAAAGAGAAGGCTTCTCTTCGCCCCAGGCCTGTCTATGACTTTATGTAGTCCAGCAGTGAAGTTTTGACAAATTTCTTCCCATGCTGGCACTACTCCGCTGTCCCAACTGCAGCAGGCGGCGCTTGGATTTGAATCAATACAACTAATTTTACACTGCATCAACTAGACTTCACAGATCTAAAAGTCTGGACAAATCCACAATGCACTTGCAGAGGATGTTTACATTACACGCTGTAGTGGCCCATATCCAACGTTTTGCCCCCAAGTGATTCAAATTCAATCTTTTTTAAATCAGAGATGTTCTGTCAAAACAGTCACATTGATTTAAGTGGTGTTTTAGCTTTTTTACTTTTGTACGCACCTCATAGCTCAGAAAGGGACAGAAAATAAGATAACAGCAGAGATGGGTGCAAATGGAGACATTTAGCAGGACATTAGATAAAAACTTTTGTCCAGGGTAGATTTGAGTCCAATACAAAGTGTAGTTCACCTGGGTTCTGGAACACTCAGAGCTTAAAACTGGAGCATATTGATTGTATAAAACGTATCTCAAAAATATGTCTGATACTTTGAGGATAGACATCACCAGAGTAGAAGAAAAAAAACATCATTAGACATCTTCACATAAGTATAAGTGGTCGACATTCAGTGAACACCTGAAATTGTAAGGGTTCCAGTGCACGTCTGGAAATAATCTAGACATTAACCAGAGCAGCTGTAGTGTGATTCATGTGTTAAAGGGCAGTTATACATATTGCATAGCTATAATGTTATTGTGAAAACAGCCATTTTTTCTACATGAATTCTGTATTAAGGTTGTTACATAGTTATGTCAATAAAATATTGTAATGGTCTAAACTGGCATAAGGATATGCAGGTCCATTCAGAAAGAATGCTGAACTAGGAGTTGTTGAAAACAGAAGGTCTACTATTGAGGACACTGGATGTCAGTCAGGCTTCTTTCTGCTAGTATGGGACTTAGTTTTGGAAAAGAGACACACACACAAAAAACATGAACAAGCACAATGCTGCGGTATGTACTGTATGTGGTGTGGGTCTGTGTGAGAGAGACTGTAAAGCAGTGGAAGAGACCGTGTTCATAGATGACTAGTCATGTAGGCCAGCTTTAGTGTAATGAGCTCTTGGGGGCTGGAAGAGAAGAGGCAGCATGGCTGACATGCATTTTCCTGTCAGTACAGTGGCCTGCTGAAGAGTCTGAACCGTTCAGTCTTAAATATTTCTACCTTTGACTTTCATATCCTGTCTCATTGTACGTTTCAGATTCTGACGACTCCTCAACGTTCGTAACCGGCATCGTTCTGTACAGAAACCTGGGCAGCATTCTGGCTCTGCAGAGGTAAGACTGCCGAACTGCTTTACAGATTCGCCTGTAGCTTTGTTGATTATTAACCCACTGTTCTTCTGATCGTGAAGCGGCATCAGCGTATTTTAAGAGGTGAAATCCAAGGAAGACAGGGAATTTGATAAGTGCGTTTCCATGAATGTAATTGAATGTATTTAACAATTTGCTACAGGGCACTTTTACTGGGCATAATATGACGAGGACCTTATGTAACAGTTGGAAAAAAAGTGGTTCTAGCAGAAAAACTACAGATGACATCTGAAAAATCATATCCACTGGTATTTGTAAGCAAAGTGACTGTCGGACACACTTCATTTCTGACATTTACCGTATGTTTACCGTATGTACTGTAAGCTTAACTTTTCATACTTAGTGTATGTTTTCGATGTTTTCCAGGAAACATAATTTCCTCTTTAGATGAATAACCATTTAACTTTTACTAAATACCCACAAAACTAACACTATCCCTTTAACTTAAGCTATTGAAATGCATGATTAAAAAACTGACAGACTAGATTAAAGGCCACTGGGCATGTACCGCTTAGCTCAGAGCACCACTGTACCTACACACAGCCTCAGAGTTGCTAGAATGGCTGTAGATTATTGGTGTTGCCGTTTCCAGACTGTTGTGGGATGGTACCTTCCAGTGAAGGTAGTTTTAATACTTAATAAGATCTTCTGTTCCTAGGTGCAGAAATCAATCTGAATCAAACAATAATTTGGTAACACACTGAAACAGGAAAATGAAACTCACCCTCGTCTCCGGGGGACCCAAATACAAATGGTTAAATTTGTTTTTGGATCCTCCGGTTTGCTGCTCAGTTCCTCATCACTCCTTTCCTCTGCATTTCATCCTTGTCTCTTCAGCTTTCATGATATTATATTGCCTCTGAAGGTAAATGAGATGAGTTTGAGGCAAGAGACTGGATGACACGAAAGTTTAAGTTGACTGATTGTGTTTTGAAATGGCGAGAGTGCAATTGTGAGTAGCGCATACAGTGGTGAGAATGGAGCGTGGGCTTTTGAACACGCTTTGGCCAACTGGAAGCTTTCACTGTCAGTACTTCCTGTAGCAATTCACTTTTTTCCTGATTGTTTCATTCTGTATGATTGATAGTACCTATGAAAACCAGAAATTGCAATGCATACTAAGCAGGGAAGGAGAATGTAAAAGAAAATGCCCCCAAAAATCTAAGATAAGCTATTGAAAAACAATGTGGGCTGATTCAAATGTTTGCATTTTAGTAGCAGCTGTTTGAACTAGTCGACACTTGAAATGCCCACAAGGTCAACTTTTTTAAATCTTTATTTGCCACAAACAGGTTAGAGTTTCTACTCATCCAGTACAATCACAACATCTACCAAATGGATCAGCACAAAAATGCTTATACACCATCATGGTTCCCAGATGATGCATCCTAATATTTTCATCTGGCCACCATGAGGTTGACAAATCCTCCAAAGTGGATGGGTGTCCATGACACAATAAGCACATATGTCCAATATTGCCAAATAGTTTTATTTTTAATTTTTTTGTTATTTTTGGTGATTCCCCAGCAGGTAAAAATGTCAGAAGGTAATATCAGTTGAAAATCAACTGCAACATAAACATAAAGTGCCATCATCCTGTCAGGTGTTTTGAGCTAAATGCCAAGTCCAGCAGCACAGAACTGTTCAAGCCTCAGGGATATTTTTATGGGGTACTGCATGATTAACTGTTTTTTCCCATCCTGAAGTTTCCTTTGCTCTCCTCAGCTACAACAGCTTGGTATTGGCGGTTATTTACTGTGCGAAGAACATATGTTAGCACAAATCCATGCATGCAGTACCATCTTGGTGTCCGGAATGAGTCAGTTTGGCATATGCAGACAGAATAGTTTGACTATTAATGTGTGATTGTTACCAGCTCTACATCTTCTAATGCAGCGTGAGATAAGAGAGAAGAATGACACGATCTGTGGTGAAAACATTTTAGTAACCAGTGAATTATTTTACAAACATGAAGTATTCAGTTTATCAATGTGCTACTATAAAGCTCACTGAAAAAGATATGTGAATTTTGCTGCTGAGTCAAACTTACTAACGTCGACATCTTAAATAGCATAAGAACCAAATATGCACAAGTATATTAATACGCACTAATAAATAAAGTCTTCTTAATCACTCAGTTAAGTGGCAGTTTGCTTATCATATTGGCCATTATTAACACAGCAGATGAATATGGACAACTATGACAAAACAGCACTGTGTTACATATGAAGATCTTCAACACAGCATGCTATGGAAATACCCAAGCGTGGTCATCACAGCCCCAGTGCACTGGGCAGTACACATTTGATTGCTCTTTTTTCTCAAAGGTACAGCCCTTTGTTGCATTACTGTTGTAACATTAAACTTTAAACTTATTTTTTTTCCTCTGTAGGAACAGCACAGTCCTCAACTCCAAGGTTTTGTCAGTGACTATAAAGCCCACCCCTGCTTCCCTCTCTGCTCCGGTTGTAGTCGAGTTCTCTCACCTGTACAACGTGAGTGACGCTTAAAGCTCTTCCACATGCTAAGCTATTGTGTTATCATGTTCTGTTAATGGCTGTCTCTTTTACAATGACAACATGATTTTCTCTGTGCTCTATCCATTAGGGTACCACCAATCAGACCTGTATATCATGGGACGAGAGTGACAGGTAAGGTCGCCTGCTGTACATTTTTTATTTTAATCTGACCATGCATGGCCTTTAATGTGACAGAGCATGAAATCTATTAATTGTAAATCCTATATGTACACTGGAATACCTGTTGAATGGTTTGTGTACATTATATTTTTACTACCTGTTCATCCATCTGTCCTGCAACCACATTTTTAGGAAATTATATTCACCCTCTCTAGTGAACACATTTTAATATGGGGACCCCATGCTTATTTTTTTAGTACCATCATCAGATTAGATTCCACCTGAACACAAAATAATTAAGTGTAACTGGCAGAGCGCAATGACGAGCAACTTTCAGGCTCCATTTTCTTAGTCAACATCCATCAGTAACGACAGAACTGCATGCAAAACAGTTTTTCACAATGTAATACTGTGGAAAGCATTTACACAGACTGACGTGGAACTGTTTAGTGGATATAAAGAATAATTCAGTTTATAATTTGCTTAACATATAAAAGCAGGTGACTTAAACCTTCACTTTAGATATGGACTAATAGGCAGATTTAGGCACTAAAACTATACACTTGTGTCTAGTCGCGAAATGAGCTTGGCTGGGTTTAGGTTACCAGGTTAACAGTTTGAAACAGGAAATGAAGTGGTATCTCATTTAGAAGTGCTGCCACTATTGGCCTACTGAATCATAACAATAGCTGACACTAGAACTGGCTGTTCACTGAAGGTCCTTCATCACTGAAGGGAAAACAAAAGGCAGAAAGGCCAGATCTGTGTGGACCACCACTGTGCCCTTTTCTTTTGCAAAAGGCATCTAACTGCTGATGTCACTGGCTGCTTTTCCTCAGTGAGCCAGCTTCTCGTGATGTCATAACTGTCTACATTAATGTCAGCGTTCTTTACATTGGTCTGAAATTGCCCAAAATTGGAATGAAAGATTGACTTGTATGTGTATAATGTATGTAGTTCCACCAGATCTGCTTTAGACAGGTTTTGATCAAATTAATGGAATGGTATTTTTTATATCAGATAATTTCTCCCAACAGACAACCAGCTAGACTGCATTAAATTAAGTTGACTCTGAGTGATCATGTGAACTTATTCCATTACCAACTGGCAGGACTTGCAAACCCACGTGTATAGTAACACATGAGAGAGACTCCTGTCATCCATGTGGGCATTTTAGAGACAACACGTTCCCTCTGAAAGTTCCATGACTGTTTTTTAATCCTGACAAAGTCAGCACGTCGCTCCCCAGTGAGAGGTCCTGAGTGTGTTGGACAGCTCGGCAGCTCTTGTCAGGGACAACGCAACCCCTCGCTATCACTGCTACGACACTGATGCAGCATGTGGAAAATTAAAAGTGTCGCTCACAGCTTTTCTTCCCCTCCTTGCCCACGCACATGTATCATGCACGATGGAGCAACTTCAGATAGAGTGTGTCAGTAGTGAGCAAGGACAATAAAGACAGCAAAAAGGATACAGCACATATCAACCGGTTCAATTTTACTGCTTCTGCGGACAGATTCCAATCACCAGTCATTTGCTCTTTGCTCTTAAGTGCCCCATTTGTTTAAGACAAGAAAATGGTGCAAGTGCATTACAGCGTGAGCACTGATCGAGGAAAGACAGCAGCAGAAAGAGGCAAACATTTTGCAGCCTTATTGCAGAGCAGGTTTAGAGACATTTGCATTTAGATGGGTGCATACACTTGTGTTTCAGAGACTACAAGCAGAACAGTCATCCTCTCATTCACAGGATTATAGAAGTTTGGCTCAGCACATAAAGACCAGGATAAAGAGAGTGAAATATGGAGGCATGAGCCCTTTGTGGAAAAAAAAGGGAGGAATGTAAATGAGGTCCTGTATAACAGTATAACAAATATAGGGTGGTTCTTCTAAAGAAAATTGGATCACGTGTGGAATCCTTCTTCTAGACATATACAGTAGGCATGCTGTGGTCAAGCTTGTGTTAACACCATAATTTTTCAAACTTCTGAAAAGTACTTTCTGAGAAATGCCATTTTCATAGCTCACAAATTTTAAAATGTTTCAGAGTTTTCTCAAAATACCAGATCAGAAGCCAAACCGCTTGGACTTAGAATATTTTACTTTTTATTTTCCCCTTCAAGAATCTCCCATCGTAATTGTCACTAAAACAAAATGTCACAGTACAAGACATGAGAAATATTCTGAGAAATATTTTTGTGTGTATGTGTGTTTTTATTTTGGAATTTGAGTGCAAATGTCAGAAATGAGGATGTTTTCTTAAAAAGTTGTCAAACTAAACATCTTCTTTTGACACTAACAGCAGAACATTTAGCAACTGTCAGAGATCTTCACCAGTTATTGGCAAATGTATGCAATCACAGAACAGTGAATATAAACACACAAACACACTTATTACTCAGGTGGTTGCGATTTTGTGGGTTGAAAGTCACTCTGCTCTGTGGACCAATCAGAAAAGAGCTGGTTAATGACGTTAAAGCATGTTTCTGTAGCAAGCTCAATATCAGACAAAAACATTAAATGCTGAAACATAGTTTACACATTATATTTTCAGACAGACAGGCTTTTTCTGTATATAGTAAAATATTTTACCATTTTACATGCTTCTATGTGCACTAACTAAGAAAACTTCAACTTTTTGTCTTTTTTTTTAACTCCACACATTCATTTCAAAT